>VZQC01012434.1:110557-144814 GCA_009823505.1 Rhizomys pruinosus
TGTGCTGGGTAGCTTTAGAGTCAACTTGACACACCTGGGTCAAGGGAGCCTCAATTGGGGAATTGCCTCCATTGGATTGGCCTGTGGCCACATCTGTGGAGTATTGTCTTGATGGTCGAGCAGTGTGGGAGGGCCCAGCCCACAATGAGTGGTGCCACCCTGGGCAGGTTGTTGTGTACTGTATAAGAAGGTGGGCTGGGCATGAGCCAGGGGAGCAAGCCAGTGAACAGCATTCCTCCATGGCCTGTGCTTCAGCTCCTGCCTTCAGGTTCCTGCCCTGAGTTCCTACCTTGGGCTCCCTAAGTGATGAACTGTGACCCTGGAGATGTAAGCTGAATAAACCCTTTCCTCCCCAAGTTGGTGTTGGTCGGAGTGTTTTGTCACAGCAATGAAAGACAAACTCGGACACCCAGCTACATGCATAACCTGAACAGGACAGGACTTTGGAGTCACTAGTTTTGTCATGTGGAGCTCACAGCAAACCTGTGAGGTAGGTGGGGAAGCCTCACCCTCATCTTAAAGATGAAGAAAAGGAGCCACCTTGGGGATCTCCCAGTAGACAGCTGATGAAGCAAAGGGAGAACTTGTCTCTTTGACTCCATTTCCCGTGTTCTTTCCATTATAACTGATTTATGCTCAAAGAAACCTGGGCATGTAAACTAGGCTAAGAGTCCTAGGCAGACAATGAAAATCACTTGGAAAATATCACTGTACCACTATTTAAACCACACAAAATTAAAGACACTCCAAATAAAGACTTACCCATTTCATTCAATTTCTGAAATAAAGAATCATTTGAAATTCAAATAGAAACAGGTAGACATGCTTTGCCATCAGAAATTATGGAAGTTAATCTGGGGATTTCACTGGGGCATACATTGGTATTAAAGGTTGTGGGACAACCTTTAATCCCAGCACTTGGGAGGAAGAGGCAGAACCAGAGGCAGGCAGGTAGATCTGTGTGAGTTTGAGGCCAGACTGGTCTACATAGCAAGTTCCAGGCCAGCTGGGGCTGCAGGGAGACCTTGTCTCAAAAAGACAAAAAAGAAAGAGAGAAAGAAAGAAAGAAAGAAAGAAAGAAAGAAAGAAAGAAAGAATGAATCCCATGCCCAGCCCTAAGTGTAAAATGCAACCTCTATACCTAAGACTCAGGAAACAGGGCAAAAACAATATTAATATACCTCTCACCAGTGAAGCTCAACAGGTGGTGGTTAACACAGAGGATTTAGGACATGGGTCAATGACTGAGTGCTCATCCAGAAAAGACAGAGCACTGAGTGTGATCTCCACTGCTGCAGCTAGATAGATAAAAGATAGATAGATAGATAGATAGATAGATAGATAGATAGATAGGATAGATGACAGACAGAAAGATGAGAGATAGATAGGTAGGTAGATAGATAGATAGATAGATAGATGATAGGTAGATAGATGATGGATGGATGGATAGATAGATAAGATAGATAGATAGATAGATAGGTGATAGATAGATAATGGATGGATAGATAAATGATGGTTGGATAGATAGATAGATAGATAGATAGACCCATACACACACCAGTATATGATAGGAAATTATAATAGTTCCAGCACCTCTATGCATAGGATAAATACATGTAAAAAGTGTCAACTGATTGAATTTTGGTGAAACTATCCAAAGCCTCCTAAAATACAGTCTTTGGCCTTCATCTCTATCTGGTGCTCTATAGAACATCAAACTGCCTTTACACAAGCTGTTACCATGTAGTATACGTTTTCTACCCTTTTCTCTCAAGCATCTGTTGTATTGGGAGAACACACACCTTTGATTATAACAACCACCACTGTCATCAGGCAGGAAGAAAAACAAATTAGAGAAATTAAGAGTTAAAGCAAACTTCCACACCAACGATGCATATGAAGAACAGTCAAGAATGTGAAAAGCTGGAGTCACGGCAGTGATGTCAAGTGTCTCCAGATCAGAGCGGTAACTGACAAGGATGGATTCCATGAGATGGTTCCAGAATGGCAACTGGGCACTGGAGTAGATTAGATGGGAAAGTGATAAACTAGTTGTTAAGGAAAGAAAGAAAGAAAGAAAGAAAGAGAGAGAGAGAGAGAGAGAGAAAGAAAGAAAGAAAGAAAGAAAGAAAGAAAGAAAGAAAGAAAGAAAGAAAGAAAGAAAGAAAAGAAGGAAAAGGAAAGAAGGGAGGGAGGGAGGGAGGGGGAGCTGGAGAGATGTCTCAGCTATTAAGACCACTGACTCACTTGCAGAGGACCAGGGTTAGATTCCCAACATCCACATGGCAGCTAACAACTGTCCATAACTCTAGTTCCAGGGGACCCAATGCCCTCTTCTGTCCTCCTCAGGCGCTGCATGACACAGGTGCACTTATACACATGCAAACAATACAGTCATACACATAGTTTTTTAAAGGAAGGAAGGGAGGAAGGGAAGAAAAGAAGGATGAAAACAGGGAAAGGGGGAGAAGCAAGGAGAAAGGGAGGAAGGAAGGAGAAAGGGAGGAAGGAAGGAGGGACAAAGCAAACATTAGCTCCGAATGTTGAGAAGAATAAATGTATCGTAAATGAACAAATGAACACTAGATTGTGTGTGAAGGGAAGAAGGACACGGGGATCAGATCCTAACGAAGGCACACGAATCAGTCCTCAGTTGGGAAGGGCAGACGCAGCACCTGCAGGTGGACCCCAGGCGTCCTCACACAGCCATGAGCCTTTCTCAGCTGTCAACTCACCTTGCACTGAAAGGAAGGCGGATCCAAACAGCTCACTGTTCTGGAGGCTGCAGCTCACGGGCCCTGCATCACTGGGCTGAACATCACGGATGATCATCTCCGAGATGAAGTTGCCGTCCACGTCGTAATTGGCAGAGGTGATCCGGTCATCGGAAATGATGGGCCCCTGAGGTGTGATGCTTAGCACCACAGTGCCTTTGAGGGCCCACATGATGAGCTTCCAGCCTGGGGACACAGTGCAGTTGAAGCGAGCCTCTGAGCCCTTCAGGACTGTTGCATTCTGGGGACCTTCTAGGACACTATTACTGGATCCAAAAGCTGGAATACAATCAATTTTTCAAGCTGGTAAATGAATTAATCAACATGAATCAATGGTGTGGTTTAATCCAACCCCCTCTGTTTATGCACTGTGATGCCCTGAGTGTCCATTTGAAAGGACTGCTCCAGGCCTTGCTGGCTCTAATGCTGCACATCGTCAGTATGCAGGAGGTGCTGTGCACACAGAGCCACTGCAGGAGCTTCTGTCCCATTCCTCCCCTCCCTGGACAGCACTGACTTGAACACTGTTCCCTGAAAGTTCATGATCACCAAAGCCTCAGAATATGACCTTTAAAAATAAGGTCTTCAAGGTGGGTGTGCTGGCTCTCGCCTTTAATCCTAGCACTTGGGAGGCAGGGGCAGGTGGATCTTTGTGAGTTCAAGGCCAGCCTTATCTACAGAGTGACTTCCAGGACAGCTGGGGCTACAGGGAGACCCGGTCTCAAAAAGACATAAAAAAAGGTCTTCAAAGCCTGGCGTAGTGACACACACTTTTAATCCCCGCACAGAGAATCTCTGTGAGAAGAGGCCAGCCTGGTCTACATGGTGAGTTCCAGGCAGGCTGGGGCTACAGGGAGATCCTGTCTGTAAATAAATAAATAGCCTAAGAAGGAAATTAGAAATGAGCCAGGGAAGCTCCAGCTGCTGTGCTGACTCTCCCCCTAAGCCAGGGAAGCTCCGGACCTAAGGACAATTTCCCTGCAAGTTCAGCCTCTGCTGGGCCCTCAGCCACATCCGGGACTGGGACTGCAAGGCCATGGTACCTTACTGCTCTCTCTTTTCAGTGACTAATCAGTGTTGGGAATATGACCTTGCCCTACACAGAGCAAACACAAGAAAATGATTACAAATTCGACCTTTAACCAGCCGGCTACCTCAGCTCCAACCTCCTCTCTTCTCCTGTCCTGTTTCCTGGAGAACAAAGCTGCACACTAGGGCAGAACCCGGTGAAAGCTCAGGGTCTCCTCTCTCTGGAGGCTCACTACAGCCACCTCTGCAGATGCCACTCAACATAACCTTTGGTGTCCGCTGCCTGAAAGATTTCTTCCAAGGGTTTCTTCTCTAGGGATGATTGTGGGATCTACATCTTTACCTGCATGGTGCTGGGCTCTTCTTCTGGCCTACCAAGCATGTCTGTAATCCCACTCCATCCTGTCATCATCACACCTTAAATGAATCATGCAGAACAGTAGATTCGCCGCCTCTGTGGCCCCCACTGAGCCTCCAAAACTGATTATTGCGCTGAAGAGATGGCTCTGTCAGTGAAGTGTTTACTGTGCAAGCAGGAAAGGCTGGGTGAATACTCAGAACCCATACAGAAAATTTGGGTGCAGTAGATGCTTGTGATCCTAGCACTGAGGATGCAGGGATGGGACTCCCTGGGCTTGCTCGCCAAATTGGCAAGTTCTGGGAAAAAGGGAGAGGCCCTGTCTCAAGAAAACAAGGTGGATGGCATCCTAAAGAACCTTAAAGACTGGTCTACAGAGTGAGTTCCAGGTCAGCTGGGGCTATAGGAAGACCTTGTCTCAAAAAGACCAAAAAAAAAAAAAAAAAAAAAAAAAAAAGAGCTGGGCATGGTGACACATACCTTTAATCCCAGCACTCAGGAGGCAGAGGCAGGCAAATCTCTTTGAGATGGAGGCTAGCCTGGTCTACATAGTAGGTCCCAGGCCAGTTGGAGCTACGGAGAGACCTCATCTCAAAAAGAAAAAAAGGAATGACACCCAAAATTAGCCTCCAACCTCCACATGCATGCACACGTGGGCACCCACCAACACACGCATGTACCCAGATATGTGCACAGAGTTGGGAGGGTGGGACAACGAAGCCTGCTCTTCGATGGCTTCTCATGCAGTGGCCTTTGGAAACTTTCTGGAACACACATCTCTCTCCACTGTGGCAGAGGACACTTGAGGTTCTATACTGACCACTTCTCCATTTTCCTATTCTGTGGCTGTTTCTCATGCTACATCTGAAGACCTTAAACTATCTCTTAAAAGCAGGAAGGACACGTGGTTAATGGCCAGGAGAAGAGTAAGAGAGAGCAGAGGCCAGAGAAGAGAACTGCTCTGATGACACACCTTCAGAAGGAGATGGCAGGAGTCGCTCTGTGCTGGACCTGGGAAGGGAGCAAGAGGGCAAGGAGGAGGTGCTGGGAGGGCTCCCAAGGGTCTGCCGAGGTCCTGGGGTGACACAGGAAAAGCCACTGTCCTTGCTGGGCCACTAACCCCACCCAAAACAGCTTCCATGCTATGACAGGGTGGGGGGGGGCATCTCGAAACCTGCTCATGTACCACCCCATCCCACATCCATACCGTAGTCTCTCCAAAAGGTTTCCATCACTTGAGATAGACCAACTAACCCATACAAACATTTTGAAGACCCAAACTAGCCCCACAGCAACCTCTCCTCCAGTTCCAATTTGTTTCAACTCCACCTCAGGCCACTGCACCTTAACTTATCAAATTCATCAACTCCTGCTGGCCAATGGCCTTTGCGCTTGCAGTCAGAAGCCTGGAATTCGGCTTTGGTCCTCAGCTCCTGCCCACCTCCCTTCCACACACTCCCGGACCCCTGCTGTCTTCTCCTCAGGGAAGTCCTCCCAGACCATCCTATTCAAGCTAAACTAGCCTACGGGAGGCTCTCAAAGCTGAAGTGCTTCTTCAAGGCAATGGTCACTGTGGTGCTTTCTGTTTATTTCTGTCCTCATGCGATGAGTATCTGCCCCAGGAGACTCCAAGCTCTGCATGTCTGCTGAGTATTTACTGAGTGAATAAATGAGGGGGTCAAGATCAGCATAAGCCATGATGCTATGGGCTAGGTAGGGAGGAGAACTGAGGGAGACGGAGATGAGCAGACAGGAATGGAGGGGAAAGGGGGCTTGGAAGAGCCCTGTGGATACATGCCCATCACCCTAGGCTGAGCAGAACCTAGTCAACATATGAAGAAGACTCAAATATCCAAAGACTTTCCTGGCTGAAGCATCAGAAGGGTCCATTACAAAGTTCCCCTGGGGACTCTAAAATTCATGCATAATACTCCATCCTCCTGAAACAGCTAGCTTCAGACCTCAAACCAGGTCCTTCCTGACTCAAATGAGTTTAAAGGCTCAGGTTCAACAGGTCTGCGTGTGTGTGTGTGTGTGTGTGTGTGTGTGTGTGTGTGTGTGTGTGTCTGTGTCTGTGTCTTTAAGGGAGGTTTGTAACTAAGCCATGTCCCTAATGTATGTACAGGATGGTCTCTTAGCCCCAGGCTCAGTCCCTAAGCTGGAGCCAGTGTGGGAAGATCCAGATGAGTGAGGGGCTAGTTTTCAGCTAGCATCCCTCAGGGCATAACATGGATGTCATGAGGTTGCTCTGACCCTGCCCCATGAGGGAGCAACTCATGGCCCAGGCACATGATATTATTAGACAAGGCAGCAGCATACAGGGGCGTGAGACTGGGATCTGGGATTGGCCCTGAGCTGTGATGTCATTCTACTTATAAAAGGGCAATGAAGTGGATTCTTCATTACCATCAAAGCATGAGCCCTGGATCCATTACTCTGCAGGTATATATACAGGCCGCAGAAGGCCTGAAATTTTGAGTGTCGGGTGCTAATGGGCTGGATGGGGTTCCCTCAGCCCACTAGCCTGGTGTACTAGTGTGGGGCTACACAGAGACCAATCAAGTCACCAGCTGTGGAGAGTGAGTTGGCAGCAGTGTAGCCTCAGGAGAGCTGAGCAAGTGCCAGGGTGACATTCCTATCTAGAGGCCGACAGTCTCTGGGTGGGTGAGTGGACATGGCCAGACAGGGTGGGGTTCCGCCATCCCAGGCTAAGGTCCTGAGAGGGACAATAGTCACTCAGGTCAGGCTCTGACAAC
The DNA here is from genome assembly GCA_009823505.1 of Rhizomys pruinosus. Lineage (NCBI taxonomy): Eukaryota > Metazoa > Chordata > Mammalia > Rodentia > Spalacidae > Rhizomys > Rhizomys pruinosus. Next base: position 117,475 of record VZQC01012434.1, read on the forward strand.
AGTCAGCTGACCTCTGCACCGAGGGGTCAGCCCCCCAGTGACCACCTGCAGCCTCTGCTCCCCTTCCCTTAGCAGGACTGAAGTGTACTTGCTTGCAGCTGCAGGCACGTCCTGCAGACCCAGCCCTGCTCTCCTCTCCATTCTACTCGGAAACTTCCGGCAGGACCCTCCAGGCCACTTTGTGCCCCCTGCTGTTAGACACACCTCACCCAGGTGTTCCTAGGCTTTACATACAAATACACCCAAAGTCAAAATTTCACAAGCCCATCTGCCCTGCACACTGCATGTGCAGACATTTCCTAGTCTGTTTTATTCCATTTTGTTTTCATGAAGGCTGTCATAGCCAGGTTTTCAAAGCCCACCATCTAGCCATCTGAAATCCTCCACACACAAAGCACACTGATCAGAATAGAAGGCATTCTGGGATCCCAGGAACACAGAGCTGCTTGTGGGATATTGTCTCTGTGCCGGTCACAGAGATGATATAGTTTATGACAAGTCACAGAGGGTACCTTGGCCTGCAACCGTCCCTGATTAGGTGCTGATCTCAGGGTTACCTTCCAGTTGCTGTTGAAGGAAACAGAAGGAGTCTGTGATCCAGCCTGGAGACCAGGCCCCAGTGGCAGTAGACAGGAGGCAAGACCTAACTGTCAAAGCTAGGTCCACAGACCCTGGGGACTTGGAAGACCTCACAGTGTGTGCATCTTATAGTACACTGGCCTGGCTTCCTCTGGAGTCTACCCGAGCTGAAGCCCTGGAGGACTGCATGGCGAGGCTATGGTGAGGGTCTGAGGGGTTCATCTCATCAGTACAGGGAACCTGGGATCCACCCTAGACAACACAAAGGCCAAAAGGCTTCCAGAGGATGAAGACATAGTTAAGGGACTTTGCATTATTTTAAAGGAATGTTGAACTTTTAAGTGATGGACTTTTAAAATCAGACTCTGTTTTATTTTGTTTGTCATTTGTTTTTATTTTGCCTGCATGTATGTTAGAGTACCATGTGCATGCAGTGTCCACATAGGCCAGGAAAGGGCATCAGATCCCCTAGATCTGGAGTTACAGATGGGTGTTAGCGGCTACCTGGGTGCTGGGAACTGTACCCAGGTCCTCTGCAAAAGCAGCCAGTGCTCTTAGTCACCGAGACATCTCTCCAGCCCCTCTGCCTTCTATTATGATATTACCATGAGATCTTGGGGACAACCAAAAAGGAAAAGTTGTGGTCTAATAGTGACATGTTTGTGTGTGATGTGGACAAGGACTCAATTATGCTGGCCCATTTTGTCAACTCATCACAAACTGAAATCACCTGGGAGGCAGGAACCTCAACTGAGGAATTTCTCCCATCAGACATCCAGAGGGGATGTCTGTGAGACATTTTCTTGATTACTGTGGCTGTAGGAGGGTCCAGCCCACTGCAGCTGGTACCCTGCCTGGGCAGGATAAGGAAGGAAGCTGCAAGGGAGCAAAAAGGGGTGGGGGAGGGGACGGGGCCAAGGGGTGGGGGAGGGGACGGGGAGCAAGAGGGGTGGGGGAGGAGATGGGAGCAAGCCAGTCAGTAGCAGCATTCAGGTAGCCTCAGTTCTGGCCTCCAGAATCCTGCTTGAGCTCCTCCCCTGAGTTCTCTCAATGACAGACTGTTCCACGGAAGTGCGAGCCAACTAAACCCTTCCTCCCAGAGTTACTTTTGGTCATGGCGTTTGTCACAGCAACAGAGGAAGCAAACTAAACCGAGGCCTTCCTTGAAAGCCACAAAGAAATCGAAGACGTAGAAAGCACATGGGAGATACAGCGCAGATGTAACGACACATGGACAAAGCCAGGTACATGAGGCTTCCGCTGAGGCCGAGAGACAGCCCCGACAGGCTGCCTGGAGCTGGAAGCACTAAGGGGGCCTTCCTGGAGCAGAGTTGTCACAGAAGGTGCTGCAGCCACTGAGGAGGTGGCCATGAGACACAGGCGCAGCCAGAACACCTGAGCCGGACCGCCTGTAGCCATGGTCCCTCCCCCCTCCCCCACCCGCCGCTACCTCCCCTGCCTGTCCTCCCCCCACCCCAGTGTAGACATCTGTGAACAGTCTCCCCACCCCCACGCCTACCTGTCAGCCCTCCCAGGATGAGCACCATGACCTCTGCAGCAGTCCTCCATCTCGGCATGACCTTCCTCACCTGCAAGGTAAAGGTGACAGGGGAAGGGCAGGACCTGCCATGATGCTCAGATACTCTGGGCACCGTGCCCTGTGTCCTCAGCAAAGCCATGTTCTCTGAGGCACGTGCCTGGGCACAAGATGAGAAGCTGGGCATGGCTCAGGTCCTGCTGCCTGCTCTTCATTCTGTCACCAGGGCAAAACCCTAACCATCACTAGCTTACACGCCCACGAGGGAAGACTGGACTCACCAAACAAATGGATTATAGAGCTGACAAGAAATCGGCAAGAAGTAGAATGGGGTGGGGGATTACTCCATCACTTCAAAAAGAGGGTCCCCAGGAAGAGGATCAGATGTGGTGACCATGTCCATATTACTGGGATAGTGGAGGAAATGGCAGGTGCAAAGGCCCTGGGGCGGGACCATGCTGGGCATCTTTGAGGAACTGCACAGAGGGCACTGTGGTGGAGTGAGGGATGAGGGTAAAGGGTGAGGTAGGTGATGGGGAGGCTGAGGTAGATGAGTGAGTACTGGACAGGTGCTTGGCAGCATGGGAGGGTTCCCTGGGGTGCCCCTCTTAGACCCCCTTCAACCCCTGCTTCTTTGATCACCCTCAACCTCATCCTCTGTCCTTCATGTTTTTCCCATTTTGCTTTCCCTTCTCCCAGCCATTCACCAGAGCACCATGGGTCCCACAGGATCACTCCCTATACACAGAGCACCATGGGTCCCATGGGAGCACTCACTATATGCAGAACACCATGAGTCCCACAGGATCACTCCCTATACACAGAGCACCATGAGTCCCATGGGAGCACTCCCTATACACAGAGCACCATGGGTCCCACAGGAGCACTCCCTATACACAGAGCACCATGGGTCCCACAGGAGCACTCCCTATACACAGAGCACCATGGGTCCCACAGGATCACTCCCTATACACAGAGCACCATGGGTCCCACAGGATCACTCCCTATACACAGAGCACCATGGGTCCCACAGGATCACTCCCTATACACAGAGCACCATGGGTCCTATGGAAGCACTCCCTATACACAGAACACCATGGGTCCCACAGGAGCACTCCCTATACACAGAGCACCATGGATCCCACGGGAGCACTCCCTATACACAGAGCACCATGGATCCCACGGGAGCACTCCCTATACACAGAGCACCATGGATCCCACGGGAGCACTCCCTATACACAGAGCACCATGGATCCCACGGGAGCACTCCCTATACACAGAGCACCATGGATCCCACGGGAGCACTCCCTATACACAGAGCACCATGGGTCCCACGGGAGCACTCCCTATACACAGAGCACCATGGATCCCACGGGAGCATTCCCTATACACAGAGCACCATGGGTCCCACAGGCGCACGCCCTATACACAGAGCACCAGAGGTCCCATGGAAGCACTCCCTATACACAGAGCACCATGGATCCCACAGGAGCATTCCCTATACACAGAGCACCATGGGTCCCACGGGAGCACTCCCTATACACAGAGCACCATGGATCCCACGGGAGCATTCCCTATACACAGAGCACCATGGGTCCCACAGGAGCACTCCCTATACACAGAGCACCATAGGTCCCATGGAAGCACTCCCTATACACAGAGCACCATGGGTCCCACGGGAGCACTCCCTATACACAGAGCACCATGGGTCCCACGGGAGCACTCCCTATACACAGAGCACCATGGGTCCCACAGGAGCACTCCCTATACACAGAGCACCATGGGTCACACGGGAGCATTCTCTATACACAGAGCACCATGGGTCCCACGGGAGCATTCCCTATACACAGAGCACCATGGGTCCCACAGGAGCACTCCCTATACACAGAGCACCTTGAGTCCCGTGGGAGCACTCCCTATACACAGAGCACCATAGGTCCCATGGAAGCACTCCCTATACACAGAGCACAATGGGTCCCACAGGAGCACCCCCTATACACAGAGCACCATGGATCTCACGGGAGCATTCCCTATACACAGAGCACCATAGGTCCCATGGAAGCACTCCCTATACACAGAGCACCATGGGTCCCACAGGAGCACTCCCTATACACAGAGCACCTTGAGTCCCGTGGGAGCACTCCCTATACACAGAGCACCATAGGTCCCATGGAAGCACTCCCTATACACAGAGCACAATGGGTCCCACAGGAGCACCCCCTATACACAGAGCACCATGGATCTCACGGGAGCATTCCCTATACACAGAGCACCATAGGTCCCATGGAAGCACTCCCTATACACAGAGCACCATGGGTCCCACAGGAGCACTCCCTATACACAGAGCACCATGGGCCCCACGGGAGCACTCCCTATACACAGAGCACCATGGATCCCACGGGAGCATTCCCTATACACAGAGCACCATGGGTCCCACAGGAGCACTGGGACCTTACTCCCTATACACAGAGCCACCGTGATCCGTCCACAAGAGCATCACTCCTGCCCTTGAGACACAGTGGCTTCTCTGTCCTTTTGCCACCCACGTGCAGAGACACAGGGACTTCTCACTTCCGCAATGGCCTCTCCACACTGGGCAGTGCCAGGTCCCATCAAAGCTCCCATGGTGGGCTTTTGTAATAGGTGGATACATCTGCCCGGGCATCTGCTCTTCTTTCTCTAATGGGCCCAGAAGCACCACAGCCAACACACAAGAGCTGCTTTGGCCGGGGGAAATGACCCCAACCCTGCAAGCTAAGCACTTCCCCAAAATGCTCAATAAGAGCGAGGGTGCCCATACCCAGGCAGCTAAGATGCCTGGCCTGTGACTCGCCCTTCACAGCTGGGCTCATCCAAGTACTTCCAGCTCAGGAGAACAAAGGGGGTGCTTCACCCCCTCTGTCTCTCTGATGCCTTTGGGAAGAAACCCACAGCATGTGCACCTGCGTCCAGGGCTCAAGGTTGAAGCCTCTGTGCTGCGGTACTATTCCACTGTGGGCCCAAAATACTCAGAACCAGAGAGTGTGCCTCCTCCACAGCTGGCAGCCACCAGGGCATGGATGAAGTCATCAACTTCTGAGACTGACACATCCAGTCTTTCAAAACTGGCCAATGAATTATTTGCTAATCTTCAAGCTCAATTAACACAAGCCCGCAAAGAAATTGCTCCCCTGGTCAGTCGAAATGTCAGGGTCAGCAGAGGGAAAGGGAAATTGAATCAACCAGTTCTGAAAGTCACTCGTTTTTTTTGTTGTTTTGGGGATACAGGTTGGCCTCAGACTCCATGGAGTGAAGACCCGCTGGCTTCCAGCTCCTGATCCTCCTGCGGCCGCCTCCCCCAAGCTGGGAATTACTATGACACTACCCCTGACTGAAAGTTGCATATTTCACCAAAAGCCATTGAAACCGCATTGAGGGATGGCTATGGGTCCATCAGGAAATGTTTTGACCACTGATAACCAGCTACAGAATAAGAGCACACTGCTTAACCCAGGAAGCAGCCCTGGAGAACTTCCTGCCTACCACAGTTCTGTCCATAGACCTCAGTCGTCCCCACCTGCCCCCATGGGCTGCAGGACCCCTGAGTCCAGGAACCAGCAGCGAGCCTACTGCAGTAGGATGTGTAGGACAGAGAGTGTTTGAGGGCGTATATCATAGACCAGATGTTATCAAATCAGATTCCAAGCAAAACTGAAATCACATGTGTGGCTTTAATTAAGTAAGGAACGGAACGGGGCCAGATATCCTTAGCTAATACTTCTGTGGGAGTTTGACCCAGACCTGAGACTCAGCTTCTCATTTGTTATGGAAAGCTTTAAATGACCTACTTTTGGTTGAAAACTATAGTCTTCTTAACATCTTAAGTCTTGAGTTTTATTAAATAGACAAGATTGAACCCCTACCCTGCTCACGAGCTAACAAGGAAAAAAAACTACACTCATAAAACCTGATACGACCCTTTAGCCACACAAAAGAAAAATGCTGAATCTGCCCTCTCCTAAGTAGCACCTTATCTCTGAATAGCTGAATATATTTTATATTGTAACTTCCGAAAACCTAAACATGCCCTGTTTCTGGCAGCAAAATAAGCCCACATCCAGGGACAGCAGAGGACAAAGGCTTCTCAGGGCTTGTGGAAGTCGCTGTAGATAACTGAACAAGGGGTTCAACTGACCTCCACAGGAAGACCCCAGCATCTCCCACTGTGTAGATAGCAACTCTGTGCCTGCATTTAGGGCTGTCTCCTCACAGAGACCTCCCTCCTCACAGAGACCAAGCTCCTCACAGGAAACTCCCTCCCCTACTTCCTCTACCACCCCCTAGGGCCTGCCTCCTCACTAGAGTCCTCACTGAGACTACCCTTAACACACACACTCACATTCATACACACACACACACACAAACTCACACACACTCACACACAAACACACGCTCACACATTCACACACACTCACACATTCATACACACACTCACACTCACACACACACACTCTCACACACCTACACACTCACACACACACACTCACTCACACACACACACACTCACACATACTCACTCACTCCTGGCCTGCCCTTTCAGACCCTCCACTGAAACTGAACAATCCTGTTCCCATGAAGCTACTCATCAGGAGAAACAGCATTTACAAGTTTGTTAGGAAATGAAGAGACGACTCTCTGCATCTGACTCCTGAGACCCTCCCCTAAGTCCAGCACCAGCCCAGCCGAGTCCTAGGTGAGAATTTTTAAGCCATGAGAGCAGCTTCCTGTTTAATCTTCAACTCTGTGGAAACTGCAGGGCACGCGCTCTGCTCGGGATCGTCTGAAACTATGGTGGGGTGCCACACAGGGCCCACCCAAGCCTGGCAAAGCCCTGAAGAGAAGCCCAGCCCACGGGCACCAGCACAGGAGAGGCACACTGGCCTGGGTCCCTTTACCTCAGCAGTTCGGCTCTCCACAGAAACACGGGAACTACTTCTGACTGGGTGCGCCTCAGCTGGCAACAGGAAGTTCCTTGAACAGCCCAGTCCTGCCAGTGCTCCAAACACAGAGGTGCAGGAAGGTGCAGGCCCTGGGCACTTTTCCCTGTTAACCATTAGCCAGTCCAAACACAGGAAGTCCATGCCCAGGCAAAGAAGCAGAGCTGGAGCCTCTCTCCTCCCTCCACGCAGACGGTCCTTCAGGGCCACCACTCGCTGCCATATCCAGGTTCAGGAGTCCTTTGACACTCCCTGGAGCCTGAAAGCTTTCTCCAGCCCCAAACACTGACCCAAAACACCTCAGCCTGGCCCCTAACTGTCTCCACCAGAGGCCTGAGGCCTGGTGAAACTGGTTCCCTCTCCAGGCAAACCCTCCACAGCCAGGGGAACAGAGTCTTTGAGAAAGAAAAAAGCCCTAAGGACAATGTGTTCTGAGCCTCCACAACCTTTAAGAGTGTGGCCCGAGTTTCCCGGAAAAAGCGTGGGTTGTATGGAAGATTCTGCACACTGATTAGAAATTCCTGCTTGTGAGAGTGGGAATGTTATATAGGTCAAGAGCCAAGTTATATTGAGCTATCTTGGTCCACTGAACAGCCATTCATTACACACCTAGGTGGCTACCTAGTAAAACCTTGGAATATACTAACTGGCAAAGACAGCTCATAACATGAAAACCTCTGAATGTCACCAGGTAACATGTGAAACCTATCATGGGGATTTCTCTGCTTTGCTGAATGTGCCAATCTGAGGACTACACCAGTGCATCTGGTAAACGCATTGATATAAGACTAAAAGATTCATGGAAGACCTTCCACACAAGATGTCATTCAGAGCAAACTGAAGGTTTCCCAGGCCAAGGACATTCACGTTTGGCTCACAATGAATTATCATCTTATTCCCTTTGGAGCAACACCTATGTGTTCCTGTGAAGCTTGTTTTCCTGTAGAGCACTTGTCTGAGAACTAAGTTCAGACCACTGCCTTGCATGTTCTTCACCAACACCCAGAGGACTGAGAGGGTACACTTCAGCCTTCGGTGCCAGCTCCCAGAAGGAATGAGCAAGGACTGTGATTTCCACAGCTCCCAGCATCCACAGGACTGGGGTGGACTACAGCGGCCTCTCCTCATCCACTTGTTCCAAGGTGGACGGTGATTTCAAGTCCTACCAGTTCCCGGAGGACGGAGGTGAATTACAGCACCCTCTCCTCACCCACCTGTTCCCAGGTGGACTGTGACTTCCACTCCTACCAGTTCCTAGACTACAGCTCCCTCGCCTCACCCACCTGTTCCCAGGTGGACTGTGACTTCCAGTCCTACCAGTTCCCGGAAGACTGAGGTGGACTAAAGCACCCTCTCCTCACCCACCTGTTTGCACGTGCACTGTGACTTACAGTCCTACCAGTTCCCGGAGGAGTGAGGTGGACTACAGTACTCTCTCCTCACCCTCCAGTTACCAGGTAGACTGTGACTTCCAGTCCTACCAGCTCCTGGAGGACTGAGGTGGACTACAGCACCCTCTCCTCACCCAACTGTTCCGAGGGGGACTGTGACTTCTAGTCCTACCAGCTCCTGGAGCACAGAGGTGGACTACAGCACCCTCTGCTCACCCACCTGTTCACAGGTGGACTGTGACTTCCAGTCCTACCAGTTCCCGGAGGACTGAGGTGGATTACAGCACCCTCTCCTCACCCACCTGTTCCCAGGTGGACTGTGACTTCCAGTCCTACCAGTTCCTGGAGGACTGAGGTGGACTACAGCACCCTCTCCTCACCCACCTGTTCCCAGGTGGACTGTGACTTCCAGTCCTACCAGTTCCTGGAGGACTGAGGTGGACTACAGCACCCTCTCCTCACCCACCTGTTCCCAGGTGGACTGTGACTTCCAGTCCTACCAGTTCCTGGAGGACTGAGGTGGACTACAGCACCCTCTCCTCACCCACCTGTTCCCAGGTGGACTGTGACTTCCAGTCCTACCAGTTCCTGGAGGACTGAGGTGGACTACAGCACCCTCTCCTCACCCACCTGTTCCCAGGTGGACTGTGACTTCCAGTCCTACCAGTTCCTGGAGGACTGAGGTGGACTACAGCACCCTCTCCTCACCCACCTGTTCCCAGGTGGACTGTGACTTCCAGTCCTACCAGTTCCTGGAGGACTGAGGTGGACTACAGCACCCTCTCCTCACCCACCTGTTCCCAGGTGGACTGTGACTTCCAGTCCTACCAGTTCCTGGAGGACTGAGGTGGACTACAGCACCCTCTCCTCACCCACCTGTTCCCAGGTGGACTGTGACTTCCAGTCCTACCAGTTCCTGGAGGACTGAGGTGGACTACAGCACCCTCTCCTCACCCACCTGTTCCCAGGTGGACTGTGACTTCCAGTCCTACCAGTTCCTGGAGGACTGAGGTGGACTACAGCACCCTCTCCTCACCCACCTGTTCCCAGGTGGACTGTGACTTCCAGTCCTACCAGTTCCTGGAGGACTGAGGTGGACTACAGCACCCTCTCCTCACCCACCTGTTCCCAGGTGGACTGTGACTTCCAGTCCTACCAGTTCCTGGAGGACTGAGGTGGACTACAGCACCCTCTCCTCACCCACCTGTTCCCAGGTGGACTGTGACTTCCAGTCCTACCAGTTCCTGGAGGACTGAGGTGGACTACAGCACCCTCTCCTCACCCACCTGTTCCCAGGTGGACTGTGACTTCCAGTCCTACCAGTTCCTGGAGGACTGAGGTGGACTACAGCACCCTCTCCTCACCCACCTGTTCCCAGGTGGACTGTGACTTCCAGTCCTACCAGTTCCTGGAGGACTGAGGTGGACTACAGCACCCTCTCCTCACCCACCTGTTCCCAGGTGGACTGTGACTTCCAGTCCTACCAGTTCCTGGAGGACTGAGGTGGACTACAGCACCCTCTCCTCACCCACCTGTTCCCAGGTGGACTGTGACTTCCAGTCCTACCAGTTCCTGGAGGACTGAGGTGGACTACAGCACCCTCTCCTCACCCACCTGTTCCCAGGTGGACTGTGACTTCCAGTCCTACCAGCTCCTGGAGGACTGAGGTGGACTACAGCACCCTCTCCTCACCCACCTGTTCCCAGGTGGACTGTGACTTCCAGTCCTACCAGTTCCTGGAGGACTGAGGTGGACTACAGCACCCTCTCCTCACCCACCTGTTCCCAGGTGGACTGTGACTTCCAGTCCTACCAGTTCCCGGAGGACTGAGGTGGACTACAGCACCCTCTCCTCACCCACCTGCTCCCAGGTGGACTGTGACTTCCAGGGCTAGCAGTTCCCGGAGGACTGAGGTGGACTACAGCACCCTCTCCTCACTCACCTGTTCCCAGGTGTACTGTGACTTCCAGTCCTACCAGCTCCTGGAGGACTGAGGTGGACTACAGCACCCTCTCCTCACCCACCTGTTCCCAGGTGGACGGTTACTTCCAGTCCTACCAGCTCTGGAGTACTTAGGTGGACTACAGCACCCTCTGCTCACCCACCTCTCCCCTGGTGTACTGTGACTTCCAGTCCTACCAGTTCCCGGAGGACTGAGGTCGACTATGGCTCTACTCCACACTATGTTTTCTTAAAGAAACTGATTTTCTTTCCTAATGAACCCTACTTGTTCTTCAATGGCGATCCTTTTCTCCCCCTTCCTTGTACCCTACTAAGATAAACATATAGGTACATATATGTATATTAGAGGTGCATGTATGTATAATTAGAGGTGCATTTGTGTGTAACTTATACATATATTTTAACCATTTAATGAGCAAGCTACTTTGTTGGATACTGTATGCATACATTATAAATCTTCTTCAACTATGGAATATTGCTAGAACTTGTAGAAGAATTTTCCCCATGAATGTGACAATGCTTGCATATGTACTAATTAATAATAACTATAAACTGAATTTCCCAGGGGGAAAATGGGCATCCCTATGTTGAAGACTACGGAGCTTATCCACTGATTAAAACTTGTTCACTGTGCAGAGTTTAAGTCCTGCTGATCCAGAACCAAGTTGTCTTAGGCTATCTTTAACCCCCAAATATCCATTCAATGCCAATTTAGAATGCTTTCTTAGCAAGCAGATCACAAACTTCTGACAATCAAAAGGTAAGACTGTCACCAGATAGCACCTAAGGCTTATACAGAAGTGTCCCTGCTTTACTGTAACCTGCCTGTTGATTTCCCCACCAGTGTGTTTGATAATGCACTGATTTATGACTGTCTTTTATGCTGTGACTATAAATATTTCATGAACGTGCTTCCATATTGGACCATATAATGAAGCAAATTGAATCCCTGTTCCCAGGCCACTACTCTTTGACCAAAGCAGAAACTATCTCTTATTCCTTTTGAGGTAAGAGCTGTGCTCTGCATAGATACTCAGACGTCTCCTAGCAACCTCAGAGTCCTCCAGTGGTGATTTTCAACATTATCTGTTACTACCCTCACTTACAGAGATGTTCCTTCCCCAGGAAAATACTATTTAGGGGTCTTTGAAATGCATCTCTGAAGATCAGCTGTCCTGGGAGTTTGTGTGTGTGTGTGTGTGTGTGTGTGTGTGTGTGTGTGTGTGTAGTTGGGAGATTTGCATCATTCAAAGTTGGAGCATGAAGAGAAACTTTACTGATAATTTTAGCCCTTATTATTTTAAAACCATAAAGTTCAGATTTACATAACGCATATTCATGAGGCAATTCAAAAGGCAGTGAAGCTCTGATAGAAAGTGAGGAGGTGGATGGAAAGCTCCCCTCCCCCTAGCCCATGGCATGAAGAGGATGGACCTGCTAGGTGTCAAGGGCAGGAAGCTGGACTGTGAGGATGGGCAGTCTTGGGCCAGAGATGACAATGAGCATCAGATGGTTGTGACAGCAGGCCTGGGACCCTGTGGAACTTGAAGAGTTCTAAGGGCCCCAGATGCAAAGAGGCAGAACTGGGAAGGTCTTGGATGTACCTAACGAGAGTGCTCAAGAAGAGCTGGTCCAAGCTCAATTTTCCTCTTCAGCTGTACAAAGGCACAGGAGAGAGCTGGGCAAACCTTGGAATAGTTTGGAGAACATTGTGAGGGAGTCAGGGCTCACAGGGAAAGTTCTCAACACCCCTCAGCTGGGCAGGCAGCACTAAGGGGAAAAAGAACAAATGCAAATGAACTTTATCTTGTGGACACACTTGATTTTGTCCTGCAGATACTCACAGGTTTGAGTCTCTATACGTTGTTCCGCATCCATGATGGTGTATACAATGAATATTCCTCTGGTTCTTTCCCTTCCCCACCTGTGTGTGTGTGTGTGTGTGTGTGTGTGTGTGTGTGTGTATGTGTGTTCTGACCTGGATGTCAACTAGGTTGTGATTAATGTTAACATCATACTTTGGGGATAAGAACTGGAAAGGTGGTGGTTTAATAGTGATGTGTTTTGTGTGTCAAGTTGACAAGGGGTCAATTGTGCTGGATAGCTTTAGTGTCAACTTGACACACCTGGGTTGAGGGAGCCTCAATTGGGGAATTGGCTCCATTGGATTGGCCTGTGGCCACATCTGTGGAGTATTNGTGCCTGATTCTTCCCTTTGAAATAAGACAGTACTTGTTTTGGATTTTACAGCAGCCCACAGTTAAGAGACTTTTAATAGACTGAACTTTTAAGTGTTTGGACATTTTAAGGACTGTGGGGCTTTTAAGGTTGTACTGTCTTAGGTTGTGATTAATGTTAACATCATACTTTGGGGATAAGAACTGGAAAGGTGGTGGTTTAATAGTGATGTGTTTTGTGTGTCAAGTTGACAAGGGGTCAATTGTGCTGGATAGCTTTAGTGTCAACTTGACACACCTGGGTTGAGGGAGCCTCAATTGGGGAATTGACTCCATTGGATTGGCCTGTGGCCACATCTGTGGAGTATTGTCTTGATTGTCAGGCAATGTGGGAGTGCCCAGCCCACAATGTGTAGTGCCACCCTGGGCAGGTTGTTGTGTACCGTATAAGAAGGCAGGCTGGGCATGAGCCAGGGGAGCAAGCCAGTGAACAGCATTCCTCCATGGCCTGTGCTTCAGCTCCTGCCTCCAGGTTCCTGCTCTGAGTTCCTGTCTTGGGCTCCCTAAGTAATGAACTGTGACCCAGGAGATGTGAGCTGAATAAACCCTTTCCTCCCCAAGTTGATGTTGGTCAGAGTGTTTTGTTACAGCAATGGAAGACAGACTAGAACAAAGGACAACATGCAGGAGTCAGTTCCCTCCTTCTAACATGTGGGTCCAGGGATCTAACTCAGGTTCTCAGGCTTGGCAGAAATGCTTTACCCACTGAGCCATCTCATTAGACTAAAAAGGAAGAAATTTCTAAGACAGAATACAGCTAAAACACCATAGCAAAACCACCACTATTAGCAGCCCAGCATGCATCCCTTAATGTATTATAACCTCTGTATCTTATAACTAAATGAATTAGTCTACAAACACAAACACACACAAACACAAACACACACACACACACACACACACACACACACACACACACCTTAGTATTAGGGATTGCACCTGGAGCCTCAAGCATGCTAGGTCAACAGTCTACCACTGAGCTATATCCCCACCTTTTGTTTTATTCTGAGACAGGATCTGAATTGCTAAGTCTGGCCTTAAATGCACCCTGTAGCTCAGGCCAGGCCTTGGACTTGGACCCTTCCTGGTCCCACCTACGGAGCAGCTAGGATGACAGGAATACTCTACTGGGCCTGGCCTAAATGCATTATTCTTCAGGATTAAGCATTACCTGCCCTCTGGAGGCAGAATGGTGGGTGATCCTAGGAGGGTAGGACCTCCCCATCCGCTTTCCCCTGAGTGCCCCAGGTCAGAGGTGAGTTCCACCACACCCACCTTGCTTACAGGTTTTTTTTTATTATTATTTAATTTATGAGTACAAGCATCCTTCATGTGAAACCAATTTGCAAGCAGTTGTGCCCAAACCCACACAGCCCAAGGGTCCCACCATCCAGCTGGAGGGCTTGTATGTTCAATCAAGTTGATCAAATAAGTGTCCAGTCTATATTGCTGTAGTTTCACCATTCACCCCAATCACAGCCCTTACATTCTACCACACCACACCCCCTCTTCCGCAGATTGTTCCCTAGGCTTAGAAAAGGGGCACAGGTGGATGAGAAGCAAAACAGTCTACTTTCTCTGGAGCTGTCGTTTTGGACTCTGGTCAATTCTGGCTGTTTTCTTTCATGGGCTGACAGTTTGTCCAGGAATAACCTTTCAGTCCTACTAATGAAGCACAGGCATTTAGATATATAGGTATTTAAACAGTACTAATTGTTATGGTAGGTTACTTTGGTATAGACACAGATATTTGGATGGTATGTTAATCTATGAATTACATTTTTTCCTGTAAAATGTGACAGGGTCTTACTGTGGCTTATAACATCTCCTAACCACTAGAGGATGTAAGCTTGTGGCATCAGCCATGGGTTATTCCTCCAAGGAGAGAGCTAATAGCCAATTAGATTTGGGATATACAGGCATATGGCTGCCACTGCTGCACAGTATTTCCAGGCAGGTGAGGTGTAGCTGGTGCTGACGGAGGAGTCTTGCTTGACTCAAGGAGACCTATATTTGCTTTATTGGTTTAGTGGCCTTTGGTAACACTCTCTGGTATTCCAGAGACCAACTGTACACTTGCAAGTGTGGTCTCAATACATCTTTCCCATGCTTACATCAGGTCTTTGACAGCAGGGCCTTATTGCCTCTCTTCTTGCAGGTATCCCAGTTTACAATCAAGAAGCCTTTACCAATTGGGGGGGGGGGCTTGGCTCCCCCGGCCAACATCTCCTTGGTAGAATAATCCATTGCTGATATCAGAGCTCTCCTGTGTTAATATATTTTGCTTAAATGCACGGCTTAAGGAGACTTTAATATTATATTTGGTTCTGAATAGAGAATAATCCTTTTCACAGTTCCTGTGTCAATTAATTAAAGAAGGCAGTTTTACCAGTTTTATAAGAGATTACCTCTATGACAGTTGGTTCCAATTTACAGTTAGAGAATGACCTCATCATCATCATCTTCCTACTTGTTCTACGAAGGAGAGGTAAGAAAATCTCTCCTATTAAAACTTTGCGGCACCTAGAAGGTAAGATTCATTAGGACTCATTATAAATAGTTGTTACAAGTAGGATCCACAGAGGGGTTTGATGCCTGTAGCAGTCTGAGGCTTTTCTTCCTTTCAATGTTCAGACGGGCCAACCTTTCTGCTGGCACTTCCTGGTACATCCTACACAATGCAAAGCTGTGTCTTTTCTTTCTTAGCCTACACAATGCAAAGCTGTGTCTTTTCTTTCTTAGTTGGTGACATTTTGACCTGTGGGAACATACAAATCTTTTTCCCGTAGTTAGTTTTAAGATTTGAATTGCAAAGTTTTTGACAAAAAGTTTTCATATATATCTGTATTCCCCCTTTTTATTTTAGGTTTTTGTTTTTTGACCCATGAGTCTCAAAAAGGCATTTATAATACATGTACCTATAGGCAGGATTCAAGGCGCAGATTTCATCAAATTCACCCAAACTAGTTTGGGTGACTATACGTCGTTAACTTGGGAAGCAAACTTAATTTCTTAAGTTAAATCATCCTACAGGTAAAAGAGAATGCTACAAGATGATACTGTACAACAGAAAAAGTATAGAGAACATTTGTATGTGCCAAACCCAAAGTTATTGTTATACAGATTTTAAGTAAAACAAATGTGGATGACAACAATTTATATTTCCACTTAACTAAGTTTTTATCAGTATATGTGAGTGAACACTGTACGTGGTGACTCAGATGGAAATGTGCTTTTGATGATTTCTGAAGGATCAATTCTGAAAAATGCAGTTCCTGCTACGGGATTAGTGAAAGGATCCGTAGCTGGCAGGAACCTGGAGAGGACTGAATGGGTGCACAGTCACCGCACAATGACATCCCTCTGACCCACTGAGTGCCTTTATGTGAACTGTCACATTGGGTCAGGATGAGTATCAGTATCCTCCTGCTTCTATTTCTGCAGAGCTGAGATATAAAAGCCATTAGTCTTTTATATGTTACTAGGGATCAAACACGGACTTCACAATTGCTAGGCAGGTGCTCCAACACTGGGCTAGATCCCCAGACCTAGTGTTGAATTTTTAGTGAAAGCACTGGCTCAGAAGACCTGAACATCTTGAGAACTCTGCAGTATTAGCAAATGCCCTTTAAGATAGGTCTGGTCCCTAAGGAACACATCAATCATCATCAGCTAGTCAGCTATTTTATTTTTAACAATTAAGAAAAAAAATCATCAGTGTTTTACTTATAAGAGAAATGTGCTGTCAGTGAAAGTGTACAACCTTTTTATCTTTATTTTTACTTTTTGATAATTTTATACATGTTGTAATAAGTTTGGGGCTTTTTTTTTTTTATATTTTTGAGACAGGGTCTCACTGTAGCTCCAGCTGGCCTAGAACTTACTATGTAGAGGAGGCTAGCTTTGAACTCCCAAAGATCTGCCTGCTTCTGCCTCCTCAGTGCTGGGATTAAAGGCATGTGCCACCATACCTGGCTGAGTTTTGGACACTTTTACCCCTATTATCCTTACTTATATCTTCCTCTCTGGTTGAAACTCTTCTTCCTCACAGGCCCCTGCTACTTTTATATATAGAGAGAGAGACCTATGGTTGCTTGCATAAACATGAGTCTTGCTACCTGGAAACCTCCAGAACAGTATTTGTGACAAGCTTTCACTCCTGTGTATCTGCATACACTTGTGTGTCCATGAGGGGGGGTGTGTACAATTCTTGTGTGTCCATGTGTGTGTGTGTTCGGGGGTGTGGAGGTACAAGCGCTGGTCCTTACTCTCCATCTTGTCTTGAGATGGGGTCTTTCCTGTTATTCACTGCTATGTGTGGCCTGGGAGCCTCTGGTGATTCTCCTGTCTCTGCCTGTCCTGGTAGGAGGAGCATGCTGGGATTACAGATGCTGATGCTACCAGGCCCAGCTTTTCACGAGCTCTGGGGATTCGAACTCAGGTCATCACCCCCTCATGCGGCAAGCACTTTACCCACTGAGCAATCCTGCTAGCCCCTAATTCTTAGCTTTTTTATGAAAGAACTATATGGAGCATAATATTCAGAATGCTTCTTTCATTCCCCCTATGATACCTGGATGAAGAATATCTGTATGAAATTCAGGTGCACATAGACCTCCCCAATGTGACCTTACTGAATGAACTTATCTTCTCAGATGTAACTGGTTAGGTGAATCACTAACCCAGGGTCTGGGGTTCTGATTGGAGAACACAACTTTGGTCACAGAGACACACATGGAAGGAAGAGGATGATGCGTAGACCCAGGAAGATGCCAGGTGAGGGTGGAGGAGGGAATGCATGGCATGGAACAGCGAGCCATGTGTAGCGAGGCTTGCCACCACCAGCAACTAGACAGGAATAAAATGTCTCCTCCCTGGAGCCTTCAGGTGATTCTGGCCTGCCAACACCTTGCTTTGATTCATCATTCTGGGCTACAGGTTGTGGTGGAATAAACCACTGCTGGCTTAACTCACATTGCTCTTCACTAGCAGTCCCAGGACACTAATCTACCCACACAGCCACATGTATATGCATCAACTTATGTATTCTCATAAAATTATTTTAAGTGGCTAATCAGTACTATGTTTTATAGTTAATTAACCAATAGTTAATTTTAAGATATTCTAAAATATTAAATTGTGTCTATATCTTAACTCTTAGAAATATTTTAATTCAACAGCTATATGCTTTCAGATATTAGAGAGTGGACTATAATGGTTGTGTATACAATTTTATTGCCTTGTTAATTTAACTCTGTATAATAACCATTGTTCCATTGTCATTAAAAGTCATTCACCAACACTGTTTTAATGGCTTCATTATAATGTTGTATACATAATGATACACAAGTTCATTATGGCACACCCTAATCCTGTAAGAATACCCATCAGCTCAGCATTATGTTCCCAGTTTTCCAATATTACAAATAATAAAACTAATGAATGCAAGAATAGAGCATTTGCACTGTTTTCTTTTACTTTGCATTTGGCTCTTTAATTAGAATCATATGTCAAAACATTAATGACCTTAAAATTGAGGATAGACTTAAGTTAGTTCCCAGAACCATGCTCATTTACAGCCCCACCTGCATGGGTGAGACAATTCAACCCACTGTGCCCTCCACAGACTCATCTATGCAACCCTAATATTACTAACTCTACTGTCATTTTTTTGAAGATGGTATACCAAACTCATAATCCCCCTAGAGCTAAGAATTTGCAAAATGCCCTCTGTCCACTGCACTCCTTGGTTCACAAAACCTTAAGAAGACAATGGACTGGAAGGGTATGGCCTTGAAGTTGCAAGGGCTGTTTCTTCTCTGGGGTCACACAGTTGCTAATGGATGTCTTTCACATTGACCATGCTGCCAGAGGCATAATCAGCATTGTTGATACGAAGGCAAACATCAGGAAATTCAGTCTACTTAACCACCACAAGAAGGAGTGGTTTCAAATAAGGACAACCTGTTATTTTTGTTCTCTAGAGGAACAGAACCATTGAAGACACATGTATTATTGGATTGGCCTTCACTGTAGGGCTGGGTAGTCTAAGAATGGCACAGGAGGGGCTGAGAACTCAGCAGCTGTTCAGTCTGGGAAGCTGGATGCCTCAGAAGTCCCAATCCCGCTCTGAGATCTGGAACTCCCTGGAGAGTCGCTGATGGCTCATCCATTCTGAAAGGCCAAAGAAGGTGGAGTCTGGTGTCGCCAGAGGAAGGTAGCAGTCACCAGGCAGTTAGGTCCACCCTGCTGCTTTCTTGGAACTCAGGCTACCAGTTGGAAGGTGCCTGCTTTGAGGTGGGTGGGCCTTCCCCATCAGTTAATGTTTTCCTGAAAGGCCTTCAAGGATACAAGCCCCCAGAGGAGTGTCTCCTAGGTAATTCTAAGTTCTCTCAAGTTGGCCATCAAGGCCAGCCATCACAGTCATGCAACACCAGTGTCAGATGGGATCGTTTCCAAGTCAGCTCATTCATAAGGCTATACAGTCCTCACCACTAACTAGGAGGCTGACTGGGGTAGCTGAGGACCCTCCATGAGGTTGCTGGGGCTTCTTCACAACATGGCAGCTGGGTTGCCAGAGTCATCCCTTCCAAGGGACAAGAAATGGAAGCTGTTGGACTTTCACATCATGGCCATGGAAACAGGCACAATGTCACTCTATGGGATTTCTGTTGCCAAGTAATGGATTACCACAACTGTGCTGGGTTAGAGTAGTGTTCATTCAGTACTCCCACAACTGTGCTGGGTTAGAGCAGTGTTCATTCAGCACCTTATGCAGTTTGGTGGGGGTGGGGTCAGAAGTCCAGGCAGGTGTGGTTGGGTTCTCTAATCAGGGTCTCATAATGGATTAGCCAGGCTGGTTTTTATCTCAAGTCCTAGGAAGGAACCCTCTTCCTGGCCATACACCCCCATCTTCACAGCTTGCAACAATAGAAGTCCTTATACACAGTACATTCATACACATACAGAAATAAATAAAATAAATAAAAATAAAAAAAAAGAAGTCCTTATATGACTGGAAAAGGTGGTCTGACTGTTCCAAAGAGCAGCTTCTCAGGTCTTCAGTGCTCACTGGTAAATTTCTAACCATGTGTTTCTATCAAGTTCCTCATTCTTTCATTTTCTGTGTATTACAGGTGCCGTCAAAGACTTATTTTAGCTAGCTTTTTAGCTACTTAGTCCAAAATACTGCTTACTTAAAACATAGACTGTTAACGAGCTCCTTTATTTTCCTTTTTAACGATGCCTTGCACTATCATTGTTCTAGTGTGCTGGGCATGTTGATGCACGACTTTAGTCCCAGCACTCGGGAGGCAGAAGCAGGCGTCTCTGTGAGTTCAAGGGCAGCCTGGTCTATACATTGAGTTCCAGGACAGCTGGGGCTACAGGGAGACCCTGTCTCAAAAGAAAAGACCAAAAAACTTAAAAGACCAGAGTGTTCTAGTGCTCTCTATTTGTTTTTCCTGTGATCATGCACAACCTTTTTTATTTCTTTGAGGTGGAAGTATATTTTTTCCCTAAATGTCATTCTATAGAGATCAAATTCTAAAGTGTGTTTGTGCAGCTCAAAGATAAAGATATATCTCAAAAAAAGACCCCCCCCAAAAAAAGATCTATTAAGGAAAGACACTGGTATGGCTGCAAAGCATGCTTCCAGCAACTTCTATATTTGATTGTATTTCTTTGCATATTATAAACATTATTACATTAACTTCTATATTTGGTTGTATTTCTTTGCATATTATAAACATTTTTACATCAACTTCTATATTTGGTTGTATTTCTTTGCATATTATAAACATATTCTCTGTCATCATCAGCTACACCTCACCTGCCTGGAAATACTGTGCAGCAGAAGCAGCCATATGCCTGTATATCCCAAATCTAATTGGCTATTAGCTCTCTCCTTGGAGGAATAACTCACAGCTGATGCCACAAACTCACATCCTCTAGTGGTTAGGAGATGTTATAAGCCACAGTAAGACCTTGTCATCTTTTACAGAAAAAATGTAATTCATGGATTAGCATACCATCCAAACATCTGTGTCTATACCAAAGTAACCTACCATAACAATTAGTACTGTTTAAATACCTTTATATCTAATTGCTTGTGCTTCATTAGTAGGACTGAAAGGTTATTCCTGGGCAAACTGTCAGCCCATGAAAGGAAACAGCCAGAACTGATCAGAGTCCAAAACAACATCTCCAGAGAAAGTAGACTGTTTTGCTTCTCATCCACCTGTGCCCCTTTTCTAAGCCTAGGGAACAATCTGCGGAAGAGGAGACGTGGTAGAATATAAGGGCTGCAATTGGAGCGAATGGTGAAACTACAGCAATATAGTCTGGACACTCATTTCATCAACTTGATTGTACATACAAGCCCCTCCAGCTGGATGGTGGGAGCCTTGGACTGTGTGGGTTTGGGCACAACTGCTTGCAAATTGGCTTTACGTGAAGGATGCTTGTACTCACAACTTATTACTTATTGTTAAAAATGAAATAAAAGAAAGTATAAAAATTTTTTACATCAACTTCTATATTTGGTTGTATTTCTTTGCATATTATAAACTTTTTTTTTTGGTCTTTTCAAGACAGGGTCTCCCTGTAGCCCCAGCTGGCCTGGAACTCGCTCTGTAGACCAGGCTGGCCTTGAACTCACAGAGATCTGCCTGCCTCTACCTCCCGAGTGCTAGGATTAAAGGCGTGCGCCACCATGCCCGGCATATTATAAACATTTTTACATCAACTTCTATATTTGGTTATATTTCTTTATATATTATAAACATTTCTTTAACTTGTTTGAAGTAAATTTCTGAAATGGATGCTTAACAATAATCATTAAAATGTTTGTAGCATACAAAAAAAATACATCAAGCCCATGTCTGCTTCCATTTTCTAGCTTTCTCTTCTATTGCTAGCTGGAAATAAACTCTCTGTTCTTCAAAGGTGCATGTGATTAAAGGAGACAATTTCTCCTTTGGCCTAGGACCTAATGTAATCATGAGAATTAGGCAGCACCATATTGACAGGCAATCTTACTCCAAGAATGGGCCTCAGCAGGGGCACCTGTGACTGCCTTACACATTCACTCCCATGATGCTCTACTGGACAAGGAGTCAGGGTCCAGATTGACAGCCAGAGGCTTTGGACCCTGACTCCCAAGGGAGAAGTGCTGAGAAATCGAGGGCTCATGGGTAAATGGTCCAAATCTTTCTAGCTGTGAGGAGAAGATGCAGGTGAGCAGGAGGCACAGCCTATGTTAACATCCTGGAAATAGTCATCCTTCCCTTCTGTTTTGCTTACCACAGCAAAGTACTTGAGGCAGGCTGCATCTATGAAGAAAAGAAATTCACTTCCTCCACAGTTCTAGAGGTTTGTGATGGATTTCTCTCAGGGAGACAAAGGTCACCACGCTCCCTTCAGCTTTCACCCACTATGTGAGACTCTGCCCTAACTGCACACCACTTCTTGGTCTCAGGAGCTCCTAGAGCATATAGATTTGAGAAGGTCAACTGAAGGGCTGCTCCGTCCATGTAGCTACAGGGAAGCTCTTGTCCATGCTGGTGTGGTTGCTTTGGGATCACTCACTTTACCGTAAGGAGACCTTCCCCATGCTCTGCAGGCAAACCCAATAAACCCCTTGGTTCTTCAAGGTCGACTTTGGTTTGCCCCTGATGCTCTACCTGGGCGTGGGGAGAGTAGGCATTTATTTCCATCTCCTCCAGAAAGGTTCGTGCAACCATGATGTTGGCAGATGGGTAAGAGGTCTTCTAAAAGCATGTGTTATAATCGAGGACTTCTCCTGATTCCCAGACCCTTAGTCAGAAGCTCCCCCATTAAGTCATCATCCACAGAACCATACAGTAAGCAACAATTGGACAAAAAGCCAAAGCCAAAAGCTGCCCTTGAAAATAATTTTACATTGTGAAAAACAAAATGTCTTTTGAAAACAAAGCATAGAAGAACATGGCTTTCCTTTTGAACCTCCTAATCCCATTTATTCCATTCTATTTTTACTGATGAATCTTGCCACAGGCATGTCATAGCAACTTGCTGCAGCACAGGTACCATCCCAAGCAATGAGGACACCATCCTTTTATGGCTGTAGGTGTTTGTACAAGAGCTGCTAGTTGCTCAGGAAACGAAACTCCCTGGGTGTTTTGTTAGCTTTAGAGGGACTCTTCTTGTTTGTGAAGAGGAGGATTGAATTTACTTTGGCTCCAGTTAGGAAAGTCCATCAAGCAAGCTATTCTGGGTTGAAAACAGACATGCTGGAGTCCCAACCTCCAGTATCTTAGAATTGTGGCCTTATTTGATAATGGAGCCCTTTCTGACTAATCGAGTAAAAACAAAGTCATTAGAGTAAGACCTACCCCAATGTGACTACTGTCACAATGTGGAAATGTGGGTACAAAGACAGAGACACCGGGAGGAGAGTCAACATGGGGGCCCCAGAAAAGGCCAGGTGACAGCAGGCAGGCTGGACAGGTGCTGCGACCCTACAGGGAAGGTCTGAGGTCACTAGAAGCTGGAAGTCGCCTGGATGGACCCTTCCTCTGCAGGTTTGGTGGGCGTGTCTGCTGGCACCTTGATCTCTGACTTGCCACCTGCTCACAATACATTCCTTCTGTATAAGCCACTGGATTCAGGTCCATGCTTAGAGTGGCCTCTTCATCACTGGCTCTCTGCTGGAAGGTGCCCTCCATTCTGAGGATGATCTTCCCATCTCAGGTAATCCTCTGAAAACCCCCTTCGTGTGACTCCAGACCCCATCAAGCTGACAAGGAAGCACCACACTTAGGGAGGCCGGGCTTGTAGTGAGGCGGGTCTCTGCCTCTGCAGTCACAGGGTTTGGTTTGTCTTCTCCCATGGGCCTTTCTATAGTTTTCTTGTCAGGACACAAGGCACACTAGATAAAAAGCCAACCTTCCTCCCTCCATCACAACTTCATCTTCACTAGATGATATCTGCACAGTCTTTGCTTCCAAATGCAGTTGCAGACACAGGTGCAATGGCTAATAATGGGACAGGAAAGGAAGAAGAGCCAGTGTTGCCAAGAAAAGCGCTATGGATGGTGGGCCCTCCTGAGGTATACAGGATGCTCTGGAGCCTTCTCCTGAAAGACAGGAAGTATGTGGATTCATTCAGCATCTTTCCTTTCTCATGGTATTAACCACCCACAATTTGAGCTTGCTTCACACATGGCATGGGAGAAATCTACGGAAGAAAATAAGAACTTGAAGCCCAGGCTTAAGTAAGTTACTATCAGTGTCAAATGACATCACGTGGCACAGAGATGATCCCAGCCTCTGCTAAAATCACAGGGCAGCCCAGAAACAGTTGACCAGACCCTGCCTTTGACTAAAATCACAGGGCAGGCCAGGAGCAGTTGACCAGACCTTACCACTGACTAAAATCACAGGGCAGGCCAGGAGCAGTTGACCAGACTCCACCATTGACTAAAATCACAGGGCAGGCCAGGAGCAGTTGACCAGACCCCACCCTTGACTAAAATCACAGGGCAGGCCAGGAGCAGTTGACCAGACCCCACCCTTGACTAAAATCACAGGGCAGGCCAGGAGCAGTAGACCAGACCCCACCCTTGACTAAAATCACAGGGCAGGCCAGGAGCAGTTGACCAGACCCCACCATTGACTAAAATCACAGGGCAGGCCAGGAGCAGTTGACCAGACCCCACCCTTGACTAAAATCACAGGGCAGGCCAGGAGCAGTTGACCAGACCCCACCATTGACTAAAATCACAGGGCAGGCCAGGAGCAGTTGACCAGACCCCACCCTTGACTAAAATCACAGGGCAGGCCAGGAGCAGTTGACCAGACCCCACCATTGACTAAAATCACAGGGCAGGCCAGGAGCAGTTGACCAGACCCCACCCTTGGCTAAAATCACAGGGTAGGCCAGGAGCAGTTGACCAGACCCCACCATTGACTAAAATCACAGGGCAGGCCAGGAGCAGTTGACCAGACCCCACCATTGACTAAAATCACAGGGCAGGCCAGGAGCAGTTGACCAGACCCCACCACTGACTAAAATCACAGGGCAGGCCAGGAGCAGTTGACCAGACCCCACCATTGACTAAAATCACAGGGCAGGCCAGGAGCAGTTGACCAGACCCCACCCTTGGCTAAAATCACAGGGTAGGCCAGGAGCAGTTGACCAGACCCCACCATTGACTAAAATCACAGGGCAGGCCAGGAGCAGTTGACCAGACCCCACCATTGACTAAAATCACAGGGCAGGCCAGGAGCAGTTGACCAGACCTTACCACTGACTAAAATCACAGGGCAGACCAGGAGCAGTTGACCAGACCCCACCCTTGGCTAAAATCACAGGGTAGGCCAGGAGCAGTTGACCAGACCCCACCATTGACTAAAATCACAGGGCAGGCCAGGAGCAGTTGACCAGACCCCACCATTGACTAAAATCACAGGGCAGGCCAGGAGCAGTTGACCAGACCCCACCCTTGACTAAAATCACAGGGCAGGCCAGGAGCAGTTGACCAGACCCCACCATTGACTAAAATCACAGGGCAGGCCAGGAGCAGTTGACCAGACCCCACCATTGACTAAAATCACAGGGCAGGCCAGGAGCAGTAGACCAGACCCCACCCTTGACTAAAATCACAGGGCAGGCCAGGAGAAGTAGACCAGACCCCACCACTGACTAAAATCACAGGGCAGGGCAGGAGCAATAGACCAGACCCCACCCTTGACTAAAATCACAGGGCAGGCCAGGAGAAGTAGACCAGATGCACACCCGGATCTCGGGTTATGCTGGGTCTACATTAGTTGTGCTCTGTTTCCCTGGTGATAAGGTCATAGCAGGCCACAATATACGCATGCACAAGTCCATAGGGGTAAAAGGGACTGTAAAAAAAAAAATACTGACAAAACAAATTATTTGACTCACAATTTTGGGAAGTGTCAGTCGACTGTGGAGGTTGGGGTTGGGGACTGCCATAGCAGCATGGTTCAAGCTGCCCTGACAGGAAGCTGAGAAAGGGGACAGGAAGGAAATACAGAAAGAGGCAGAGTAAAGTATAACTGCTCTAAGGACACCCCATGACCTGCTTTCTCTAACTGGACGGCATCTACTGATCCAGATGCATCTTGTTATGAATCCATCACAGGGTGAACCATATGTTAGAGCAGAGCCCTCAGGATCTAATCTTCATTGGAAATGGAAACACAGTCACAGACACACCCGCAGGTGTAATTTATTAACCTCCTAGGAGTTTCTTATAAAATCAAGACAATAAACAAAAGGAATCCTCACCAAGGAAGCTACCTGCAGCAAGCAGGGCCTTGGGTGGAATAATTGCCCCCCGCCCAGTGCTACTTCCAGGTATCCCTCCTGTCTCATCAGTGTCTGTGCTGGTCCAGGTGTCCCTTCTGTCCCTTCAGGTTGTGTGCTGGTCCAGGTGTCCCTCCCTCCCCATCAGTGTGTGTGCTGGTCCAGGTGTCCCTCCCACCCCATCAGTGTGTGTGCTGGTCCACGTGTCCCTCCCACCCGGTCAGTGTGTGTGCTGGTCCACGTGTCCCTCCTGTCCCATCAGCGTGTGTGCTGGTCCAGGTGTCCCTCCCTCCCAATCAGTGTGTGTGTCCTGGTACAGGTGTGCCTCCCACCCCATCAGTGTGTGTGTGCTGGTCCAGGTGTCCCTCCCACCCCATCAGTGTGTGTGCTGGTCCAGGTGACCCTTCCGCCCCATCAGTGTGTGTGCTGGTCCAGGTGTCCCTCCCTCCCCATCAGTGTGTGTGCTGGTCCAGGTGTCCCTTCCACTCCATCAGTGTGTGTGCTTGTCCGGGTGTCCCTCCCGTCCCATCAGTGTGTGTGCTGGTCCAGGTGTCCCTCCTGCCCCATCAGTGTGTGTTTGCTGGTCCAGGTGTCCCTCCCGCCCCATCCGTGTGTGTGGTGGTCCAGGTGTCCCTCCCTCCCCATCAGTGTGTGTGATTGTCCAGGTGTCCCTCCCGCCCCATCAGTGTGTGTGTGCTGGTCCAGGTGTCCCTCCCTCCCCATCAGTGTGTGTGCTGGTCCAGGTGTCCCTCCCACCCGATCAGTGTGTGTGTGCTGGTCCAGGTGTCCCTCCCTCCCAATCCGTGTGTGTGTGTGTGTGTGTGTGTGTGTGTGTGTGTGTATGTGCTGGTCCAGGTGTCCCTCCCACCCCATCAGTGGGTGTGCTGGTCCAGGTGTCCCTACCACCCAATTAGTGTGTGTGCTGGTCCAGGTGTCCCTCCCACCCCATCAGTGTGTGTGCTGGTCCAGGTGTTCCTGCCTCCCCATCAGTGTGTGTGCTGGTCCAGGTGTCCCTTCCACTCCATCAGTGTGTGTGCTTGTCCGGGTGTCCCTCCCGTCCCATCAGTGTGTGTGCTGGTCGAGGTGTCCCTCCTGCCCCATCAGTGTGTGTTTGCTGGTCCAGGTGTCCCTCCCGCCCCATCCGTGTGTGTGGTGGTCCAGGTGTCCCTCCCTCCCCATCAGTGTGTGTGCTGGTCCAGGTGTCCCTCCCTCCCCATCAGTGTGTGTGCTGGTCCAGGTGTCCCTTCCACTCCATCAGTGTGTGTGCTTGTCCGGGTGTCCCTCCCGTCCCATCAGTGTGTGTGCTGGTCCAGGTGTCCCTCCTGCCCCATCAGTGTGTGTTTG
>VZQC01012434.1:147486-216807 GCA_009823505.1 Rhizomys pruinosus
TGTGCTGGTCCAGGTGTCCCTCCCACCCCATCAGTGGGTGTGCTGGTCCAGGTGTCCCTCCCTCCCAGTCCGTGTGTGTGTGTGTGTGTGTGTGTGTGTGTGTGTGTATGTGCTGGTCCAGGTGTCCCTCCCACCCCATCAGTGGGTGTGCTGGTCCAGGTGTCCCTACCACCCAATTAGTGTGTGTGCTGGTCCAGGTGTCCCTCCCACCCCATCAGTGTGTGTGCTGGTCCAGGTGTTCCTGCCTCCCCATCAGTGTGTGTGCTGGTCCAGGTGTCCCTTCCACTCCATCAGTGTGTGTGCTTGTCCGGGTGTCCCTCCCGTCCCATCAGTGTGTGTGCTGGTCGAGGTGTCCCTCCTGCCCCATCAGTGTGTGTTTGCTGGTCCAGGTGTCCCTCCCGCCCCATCCGTGTGTGTGGTGGTCCAGGTGTCCCTCCCTCCCCATCAGTGTGTGTGATTGTCCAGGTGTCCCTCCCGCCCCATCAGTGTGTGTGTGCTGGTCCAGGTGTCCCTCCCTCCCCATCAGTGTGTGTGCTGGTCCAGGTGTCCCTCCCACCCGATCAGTGTGTGTGTGCTGGTCCAGGTGTCCCTCCCTCCCAATCCGTGTGTGTGTGTGTGTGTGTGTGTGTGTGTGTGTATGTGCTGGTCCAGGTGTCCCTCCCACCCCATCAGTGTGTGTGTGCTGGTCCAGGTGTCTCTCCCACCCCATCCGTGTGTGTGCTGGTCCAGGTGTCCCTCCTGCCCCATCAGTGTGTGTGTGCTGGTCCAGGTGTCCCTCCCGCCCCATCTGTGTGTGTGTGCTGGTCCAGGTGTCCCTCCCTCCCCATCCGTGTGTGTGTGTGCTGGTCCAGGTGTCCCTCCCCCCCATCCGTGTGTGTGCTGGTCCAGGTTTCCCTCCTGCCCCATCAGTGTGTGTGTGCTGGTCCAGGTGTCCTTCCCACCCCATCAGTGTGTGTGCTGGTCCAGGTGTCCCTCCCACCCCATCAGTGTGTGTGCTCATCCAGGTTTCCCTCCCACCTCATCAGTGTCTGTGCTGGTCCAGGTGTCCCTCCTGCCCCTCAGTGTGTGTGTGCTGGTCCAGGTGTCCTTCCCTCCCCATCAGTGTGTGTGTGTGCTGGTCCAAGTGTCCCTCCCGCTCCATCAGTGTGTGTGTGCTGGTCCAGGTGTCCCTCCCGCCCCATCAGTGTGTGTGCTGGTCCAGGTGTCCCTCCCGCCCCATCAGTGTGTGTGCTGGTCCTGGTGCTGATGTGAACACTGGCCAGTCCTCCATCCAGCAGTGTAAGGTTCCAGTTCTTTTTACTTTATCAGGCTGGGGTTGGTGGGGTGGCCCTCTAGATTCAGGAGCACTGAGAGAAGCTCAGTCAGTCTCCAGGTTCCCAGCACACCTCGAGTACGCGGCAGTGACCATAGACTCAGTGACCCTGGGGCTCAGCTGATGGAGACGTTTCTTTTCCTAGTGATCCACTGGCACGAAAGGCACAGAGGAGTGAGAAGTGGCAGCTGTGATGAGGAGACAGGGTTTTGGGGCTTATAGTTGCAGGGGGGATCAAGCCCTACTGGTGGGGAAGGCACAGTTGGAGGACAGAGAGATCAGGAAGAGAGGCCAGGCTAGAAGACCTCAAAGCCCATCCCCTGTGATATATTTCCTCTCAGAAGGCTCTACCTCTTAAAGTTTCATAATTTTCCCAAACAAGACCACCCTGGGGACCAAGCAGTCAAATAACATGAGTTTAGGGGAGAAATTTTCATTCAAACCACAGTGCAGATAATTGGTGACTGGGAGCTGGGATCTGGGAGCTGGCTGCAGACTCAGTGCCATGCAGGGCAACCCTGGAGGGCAGTGTCCCCACTCCAGTGAGGGGTCACTCAAGCTGGCACCCCCAGCTGAACCTGTGAAGGGTCTTTTCATTGTTCTGTCAGTGTGTTAATTGCTTCTCTCCTTGCTATGATAAGATACCTGGACAAGACTAACTATAGAGAGAACTGGCTTATATGGATGCAGAGTCTGAGGTGTATTTGAATGTGTCGTCCGTTGTGGTGGGGGAGGCACACAGAGGAGCAGGGATGTGCAGCAGCTGCTCACGTTGCCTTCAGAGCCACAAGCAGAGAGCAAATGAATGACTGTGCTCCACTCACATTCTCCTTTATAAAGGCACAAGCCAGGGAATGGCCCCACCCACAGTGGACAGATCCTCCTGCCTCAGTCAAGTTGGTCAAGATCTCCCTCACAGGCAGGCCCAGAGACACACCTCTAGATCTCATCAAGTTGTTTGGCTTCTTGGCTGCAGTGGCTCACTGCAGAGTGTGCCAGACAACAGATCTGTGCTCATACGTGCTGTTCTCTGATGGTAAAACGTCTTGGAGAAGCTGCTCTTCATCAGTATTAGTGTCTTTCTCCTTGCTGTGACAAAATACCCGACCAAAATAAAATCAACTCAAAGAAAAACAGTTTATCTGGGCATACAATGCCAAACAGCCCATCACATGAGGAAGCCACGGGAGCCAGAGCCCAGGGCAGCTGGTCTTACCACAGCAACAAGAAGCAGAGACAGTGCATGAGCCCCAGTGGGGCTGCCACATGCAGGGCGTGCCTGNGCTGCTCTTCATCAGTATTAGTGTCTTTCTCCTTGCTGTGACAAAATACCCGACCAAAATAAAATCAACTCAAAGAAAAACAGTTTATCTGGGCATACAATGCCAAACAGCCCATCACATGAGGAAGCCACGGGAGCCAGAGCCCAGGGCAGCTGGTCTTACCACAGCAACAAGAAGCAGAGACAGTGCATGAGCCCCAGTGGGGCTGCCACATGCAGGGCGTGCCTGCCCACCACAGTGAGCCCAGTGGGGCTGCCACATGCAGGGTGTGCCTGCCCACCACAGTGAACCCCATCTGGAGATGCCCAGACATTGGCCTTGTAGGTATTAGAGCATTTCAGGCTGGCAGTCCATATTAACCCTCACACACAGGTTCCACTCAGTGACACAGCCTCTTAGAGGTGCCCCTGCCAGGATGCCGGAGGAAGAGTAGGCTTCCAGGAAGCAGAGCAGAAGCAAGGCATGCGCCATTAAAGGGACACTACCGTCCTTGAAGGAAAGGGGTCTGATGCCAACAGCTCTACACCAAGCAGGTCCTGGACCCAAAGGGCAGGCAAATGGAGGACCAGCCCAGGAGACATTATATATAGGCAGGATGTGGGTCACCCATGCTGAGGGTCACATATAAGCCTCGCCTAAGGCCAACATCATAGTCACTCCATCCCTAGTGTTACATCATAGTCACTCCATCCCTAGTATTACACCATAGTCACTCCATACCTAGTAATACATCATAGTCACTCCATCCCTAGTATTACATCATGGTCACTCCATCCCTAGTATTACATCATAGTCATTCCATCCCTAGTATTACATCATAGTCCCTCTATCCCAAGTATTACATCACAGTCACTCCATCCCTAGTATTACATCACAGTCACTTGATCCCTAGTATTACATCACGGTCACTCCTTCCCTAGTATTACATCATGGTCACTCCATTATGGTCACTCCATCCCTAGTATTACATCACGGTCACTCCATCCCTAGTATTACATCATGGTCACTCCATTCCCTAGTTTTCCCCTGGGCTTCCATGAGGAGGGAGACATTCCTCTCTGCACCCAAACTCTGAGCCCAGCTCTTTATTCCCAGTGTCTCTTCTCACTCTGGCTGCCTCTGTCATCCAGATTTTCTTTGGGAATTAGGAATACATAGATGCTTGTGTAGTTGTTTGGCTTTTGCTTCACAGTCCTGGGATTGAAAGTTACAGAATTTGTCACACACACACACACACACACACACACACACACACACACACTAGAAGTGACTATAGTGGGTGGCAGTTGGGAACCAGAGAACACACAATGAAGATCACGATGCCAGTTTTGGGCGGGCTGCTAGAGGCTTTATGCTCCTTCCCCTGGGCTGCTCCTCATCTTCATCCACACTGAGGTGGGCAGATCACCAGAGCTCAGGTTTCTGAGGCTTTGACAGGAACAGAGACCCAATTTCATCTTCCAGTTCAGCACCTGGAATTTCCATCATTGTCTTGCAGTACTCACTCATTTAAAACACAATTACCCCAGAGGGAACAGTGGACCTCTTCCACAGTGGGGTCCTAAGGATGGAGCCTGGTCTGCATCCAGAGTCGTTGTCCCCACTGGGAATGCAGTGTGCCCATCTCTGTGACACTATCTTGGCACATGAGTATGCAAGAACCCTCAAGCTCCTTTGTCCCCATGTTCAAGTCGCTGAGCTTTGTGTGCTGGAGCAGTCTGTCCCACTGCACAGCACCCAGACTCCATCCTGATGTGGCCCCTGGTCAGATTTCCATGTGGAGATCATCTGCTGACAGAACCCATCACTTTCCAGTATCTGAGTCTAATTATGACACAACTGTGCCTGTGCTCGAAAACCCTATGAGGTTCACTAAATTAAAACAACCTTGCTGTTACCAAT
Organism: Rhizomys pruinosus; assembly: GCA_009823505.1. Taxonomy (NCBI): domain Eukaryota; kingdom Metazoa; phylum Chordata; class Mammalia; order Rodentia; family Spalacidae; genus Rhizomys; species Rhizomys pruinosus. Next base: position 151,984 of record VZQC01012434.1, read on the forward strand.
TATAACCATCTCTGCCTAGACAGTTGGAGTAGTGGTACAATCAAATAGCCCAAGCTTCTGCCTGCCCGATTCTTAGTGTGACAGACACACTAAATGTTCTCATGCTGCAGGTGTGGATTCTGGTCTTCAGAGACAGACAGGTAGGTAGGTAAGACCCCCAGCACCATCATAAGCAAGAGCTTCAAACACTCGCACTGTCTTTAGCAGCTCCATGCTCTTCAGTAAATTGCTGTCCCTCTCTAACCCAGGATCCTACATTCAGGAGAAAGCAAAACCAATACCCTCCAGGCAAACATCAATTTCAGATAAACAAATATTTTTAGTATAAATATGTCCTGTATATTGTATGAGACATACACTAAGAAGCATTCTTTGTGCTACAGGTGGTAGCATACGCCTGTAATCCCAGCATTTTAGAGGCAGAGGCAGGTGGATCTCTGTGAGTTCAGGGTTAGCCTGGTCTACATAGTAAGTTCTAGGCCAGCCAGGGTTACATGGTGAGACCCTGTCTCAAAAACAACAACAAAAGTATTCCTTGTTAAACTGATATTTGAAATAGTCTCAGAGATCTGGTGATTTGTGATTACCTGGATGTCCTATGTTTTATCCGGTAATCTGACAATTCCCACATCTTCATCAAGGAGGTAAACAAAGCACGTGAGTTTTCATCTGGTTTCTGTGTGGACATTTGAAATAAAGCCTCGGGTAAGTGTTTAATATAATTGTCATTCTGGCTCAGGTAAGTGTTTAATATAATTGTCATTCTTCCCATTAGAATAAGTTTGCCTTTGAAGGACTTTGTTCTTGTTATTTTAGGAAATTACCATTTCCCATTCAAACTCCCAAGGCATTTTAACCACCAGATGGCAGTGTAGGGTGAGACACTAAAGGAAAACAACTAGCATGAGTTTGTGTGTATGTGAGCCTGTGTTCCTGTGTGTATGCACATGTGGAGACCAAGGGATAACCTCCAGTGCCATCCTCAGGAACAATAGCCACATCCTTGGAGACAAGGGCCTCTCGTTAGTTCAGGGATCTTTCTATCTCTACCTTTCCAAAGCTGGGATTACAAGCAGGTCACTACCATTTGCCTGGCACCCATGTGGCTTCTGGGGATGAAAATATGCAAAACAAGCATGCTACCAGCTGCTCCTTCTCCCCAGCTCTGAAATTTTAATTTACTAACAACCCAGGGTTGGTTCGCTTCCTGCCCACGAACACACACACACACACACACACACACACACACACACACATACACACTCACACACACTTCATTTTGTTCTGTGTGAATAGATGAATCAGAAATTCTATGAATGCTCATCCTAAAATTGGAACACAGAAAACGCAGGCTGTGAATTCTGACTACTTCTATATAAAGGCCATGAACGACTATCCTCCAGCCATGTTTTATTTTTGAATAAAAAGTGTATTTCTCCTTTCACAACCCAGGCTAAGATTCACTGGAACACTCCTGGTGTTTCACTGTGGTGACAAAATGGACTAATTTACTAGCCATCCCTGGTATGTCATAGGTAGATGCTTAATGGAGAATGAGAGACAAGTGAATGGAGAGTGAGCAAGGGAGCAAGTGCACGCCCGAGATCAGCATTAAGAAAACAAACACGGGCTGGACAGGTAATTCAGCAGTTAAGAGCACTGGCTGCTCTTGCAGAGGACTGGGGTTTGATTTCCAACAATCACACTGTAGCTAACAATACTCTGTAACTCCAGTTCCAAGGGAATCCAGCACCCTCTTCTGACCTCTGCATGTACTGCACAGCCTGAGCACACTTACATACATACAGGCAATATACTCATACACAAAAAAATGTTAAGTAATGAATAAAATTTTAAAAAAGGTTTGGTGTTGAAGGAACAGTGTCCCATGTAAGGAACTGATGGATATGGGCATCATTTTTCATGCCAGGTCACTGCCTCCTCCTAAGTTCATCAGAACATAAGAATGCAAAGCTCACAACAAATGCCAGTCAGTGGTTCATCAGAACATAAGAATGCAGAGCTCACAACAAATGCCAGTCAGCTGTTCGTCAGAACATAAGAATGCAGAGCTTGCAACAAATGCCAGTCAGTGGTTCGTCAGAACATAAGAATGCAGAGCTCACGACAAACACCAGTCAGCTGTTCGTCAAAACATAAGCATGCAGAGCTTGCAACAAATGCCAGTCAGCAGTTCGGAAGAAGACAGGGAAGCATTTTCAAACAGGGAGTCCTATTTGATTTGGGGATTGTTTTTAATTTTGACAGAAAATCTCACCAGGTTATCATGGGTGTGTTCTTAATGCAAAGAAAAACATGAACATAAAAAAAAAATGTGTCATTTCACAGAACTGTCCCCAGCAGCTCTCCAAGGGCGTCTGAGGGACTGAAAGCAGATGGTGGACACACTGTAGAATAATGCTGAGGCTATCCGGTATTGATGCAGGAAGAGTCGTTCCTTCACTGAAATTCCTAAGCATATGACCTAGGTCAGAAGCACTTTGTGAGGAAGTTTGATTTCACACAATAGCTCGCCTGGGGTCTAAATCTGTTTAGACTGTTCTCTGTTGAGAAAACTCCCTTGCTCCCTTCACTGTCCCGAGAATGCTCCCCCCCTCCCGCATGCCATCTGAGGTGACAGCTGAGCCGTTATGCACACGCGTGGGTCACTGGTAGCTTACACCACTAGAGCCAGACTTCTAGGCTGCCCCCTACCTATTAGACTGGCTTCTTTGGCATCAGAAATATCCACATCTAACTCTTAGTTACAGGCAAAATAAGGGAGAAATATTGGCCATCTCAAAGAGCAAGGGTGTCTAGAGAACAGGGCTTGGGGGGAAAATCAGATGGGCCCACCTCTCCCTGGGGCTCTGGGGCAGTAATTAAGCACTCTTGAAACCTGTTCAGTACTATAGTTTCTGTGTGTTCATTGGGTCCTCAATTTTAAACATACTGTTAACGCTTTCTGTGATAGATTTAAAAAGTTAAAAGTGGGTCTTTAGCAGGTCCTTACCTTATGTCTAGCTGTCTTGAGTGAAGGACTAGCCATCAGCCAAGCAGCCTGGTGGAAACTGCTTAGGACAGTGGATGCCTTGTTAAGCCATACTGCAAGCACTGCTGCCTGCTGCAGGAGCACAGCCCCAGCTCCAGAGGGCAACACTCCACCATGGCATCCCCAGCGGCTGGCACAGTCCCAGCTGCAGAGGGCACCACTCCACCACAGCATCTGCAGCACCTGGCACAGTGCCAGCTCCAGAGGGCAAGAATCCACCACAGCATGCCCAGCAGCTGGCACAGCCCGAGCTCCAGAGGACAACACTCCACCACAGCATCCCAGCAGCGGAAACAGCCCCAGCTGCAGAGGGCAACACTCCATCACAGCATTTCCAGTGGCTGGCACAGCCTCAGCTACAGAGGGCAACACTCCACCACAGCATCCCAGCAGCGGGCACAGCCCCAGCTCCAGAGGGCAACACTCCACCACAGCATGCCCAGCAGCTGGCACAGCCCCAACTGCAGAGGGCAACACTCCATCACAGCATCTCCAGTGGCTGGCACAGCCTCAGCTGCAGAGGGCAACACTCCACCACAGAATCCCAGAAGCTGGCACAGCCCCAGCTGCAGAGGACAACACTCCATCACAGCATCTCCAGTGGCTGGCACAGCCTCAGCTGCAGAGGGCAACACTCCACCACAGCATCCCAGCAGCGGGTACAGCCCCAGCACCAGAGGGCAGCACTCCACCACAGCATCCCAGCAGCGGGCACAGCCCCAGCTCCAGAGGGCAACACTCCACCACAGCATCCCAGCAGCTGGCACAGCCCCAGCTGCAGAGGGCAACACTCCACCACAGCATGCCCAGCAGCTGGCACAGCCCCAGCTGCAGAGGGCAACACTCCATCACAGCATCTCCAGTGGCTGGCACAGCCTCAGCTGCAGAGGGCAACACTCCACCACAGCATCCCAGCAGCGGGCACAGCCCCAGCTCCAGAGTGCAACACTCCACCACATCATCCCAGCAGCTGACACAGCCCCAGCTGCAGAGGGCAACACCCCACCATGGCATCCACAGTGGCTGGCACAGCCCCAGCTCCAGAGGGCAACACCCCACCATGGCATCCACAGCGGCTGGCACAGCCTCAGCTGCAAAGGTCAACACCCCACCACAGCATCCCCAACGGCTGGCACAGCCCCAGTTGCAGAGGGCACCACTCCACCACAGCATCTCCAGTGGCTGGCACAGCCTTAGCTGCAGAGGGCAGCACTCCACCACAGTATCCCAGCAGCTGGCACAGCCCCAGCTGCAGAGGGCAGCACTCCACCACAGTATCCCAGCAGCTGGCACAGCCTCAGCTACAGAGGGCAACACCCTACCACAGCATCCCCAGCAGCTGGCACAGCCCCAGCTGCAGAGGGCAACACTCCACCACAGCATCCCCAGCGGCTTGCACAGGCTTTTAATCACAAGTCTCAGTAAATTCCAATTGCCATGTTTTCCCTGGTGGCAACAGAAGGCCTGTGGTCCAGATGCAGTCCTTCTTTGCATGGTGCAATAAATAAACAGGCAACCAGGCAGATACATGAGCCAGCCAGATGTCCTCTCTCATGCTGTGTATAAAGCTGAGCCCATTAGAAGCTTTCTCAGATGGTCTTTTCAAGCCTGTTTGAGGTCTTTATCAGCAAACAGAGAAGGCAGAGCTGGGGGCATGAACAGAAGGTGGCAGCATTGTCACAGTGGTAAATCCAGCATAGCCAAGAGTCGCCCACCCAGCTGGAACGCTAGCTGCTATGGGACTGAAGGTCCCCACAGCTGATGTCCATCAGGCAGCTGTAACAAGTAGGCACTGCCTGCTGCTGACACTGCTGCTAGGCCAAGGATTACAAAGGCTGCCAAGGGCTCAGGCCACCGGTGGATAAAGCCCAGAGCAGTGAACCTGCTAGTACAAACAGCTAGAGCCTTAAGTCTCCAGCTTCTGGAAGGCAGTCCTGGAGCTCTCGGCTCAGAGCTAGAAGCCTCTGGGTCTGCCAGTCCAGCCCCTAGGTGCTGGGCACTCAAGGGGCAAGCGTACCAGCACTGAAAGAGTGGGAGAGCTTCTCCTTGTGATTTCTATCTGGATGAAAGACTCCAGCCAGCGCATCGGTAACAGCAAGATGAGACTCTGGGACCACGATGCCAGAGCTTCTTGGCCTCTGGAAAGAGAGCACTCCTGCCCTTTCCATCGTCCATGATTACTGTCAAGATGTAAAGGCCCTCTCTAGCTTAGGTTGGCTCGTGGGCCTGGTCTTGGGAGAGAATGGACAGAATTCCATGACTGTCAGCCCAAGAAAGGTTAGAAAAGAAGTATTTTTTTCAAAAAGAAATGTAGTGTTTTTAAAATGTTACAATGGATGTTTCATAACCAAAACATCAGTGATGTAATCGTGGGCTTAACATAGAAACTCTCTTTCTCCCCACATGTAGAAATTCCCTCCCAGGGAGCATCCAGGAGACATGGCCTCACTCCTGTCTGTCTGCTACACAGTCTTCCCCCACAGGTAGTTGATAGACCCAGGAGAAGGAAGAGAAAGGAGACAGAGCTTTCCTGACTGCTGTACACTGGCAGGCAGGCCTAACCCAGAGCACCATGCATAGGCACATTTCTGTACCCCACTGAGAAGTCTGCTGAACCAGCAAAGCTGCAGGAACCAAGGCCTGTCCTACCAGGAGCTGGGGACTGAGTGTGAGACATGTCCCCATGTGTGCTGGGCCAAATGACGGAGGACCGTGAAGCTATGTTACAGTTTATTAACAGGAGAAAATCTCCTTGTGATACAGAATTTAATACCTGAGCCAGGTCCCTGTGCTTTAGTGTCCCTGGACAGCTTTAGTGTCAACCTGCCACACCTGGACTGAGGGAGCCTCGATTGGAGACTTCCCTCCATTGGACTGGCCTGTGGCCATGTCTGTGGGGCATTTTCTTGATTGCTGAGTGATGTGGGAGGGTCCAGCCCACTGTGGGTTGCCACCCCTGGGCAGCTATTGTTTACCAGAGTAGGCTGAGCATGGGCTGGGGGAACATGCCAGTAAACAGCGCACCTTCACGGTCTGTGCTCCAGGCTCCTGCGCTGAGTGCCTATCTTGGCCTCCTTTGCTGATGAACTGTGATCCTGGAGATGTAAGACAAAATAAATCCTTTCCTCCCCAAGTTGGTATTGGTCAGAGTGTTTTGCCATGGCAACTGAAGGCAAACTAAGGCAGTTCCATGTTATGTAGCAAGTGGAGTGGCTCTTACAAACTTAGAGAAATCGGTGTCCACATCAAGCAATGTGGATGAACCAGAACTGCCAGGAGAGAGGGATCAAGGCTCAAGAAGTGCGCACCCGGAAAGTACATAGCACATCTGGTGGGCAAGGTCGATCATCAGCTTGACAGACTCTGAAATCACCTGGGAGACAAGCCCCTGGACATGTCTGCGGGAGGCTTTCTAGATTTGGTTAGTCGAGGTAAGAAACATGCTCTAAATGTGAGCAGCAGCGTTACACGAACTGAATACAAAGGAGGAGGTGAGCTGAGGGCGGAGCTCCTCTCTGCTTCCCAGACAGGGATGCCATGTGACCTTCTGGCTCACACTCCTAATGCTACAACAGACTCTCAGACTCCTTCTTTGCATGTGATGCTCTTCTGTGAGTGCTAGACGTACGTGTATATGTTCAGGTGTACGCATATGAGTGTGTATTTACCTGTGGAAGCCAGAGGATAGATAACTCTGAGTACTGTTCCTCAGGTGCTGCACTGGTGCTATGGTACATTAAAATGATGCCTGAATAAAGACATCACTTTGGGTTGGGCATTGGTAGCACACAACTTTAATCCTAGTGCTCAGGAGGCAGAGGTAGGCAGATCTCTGTGAGTTCAAGGCCATCCTGGTCTACATGGTGAGTTCCAGAATAGCTGGAGCTATTCAAAAAGATTAAATACTTGCAGAGGACCCGGGTTTGATCCCCAGCACCCACATGGCAGCTAAGAACCATCTGTAACTCCAATTCCAGGAAAACTCCATTTCCAGGGGAATCTGACACTCTCTTCTGACCTCCACAGCATTGCACGACATAGGTGCACAAAGCTTCATGCAGACGGTACATTCATACACATAAATAAATAAAATAAAATAAAATTTAAAAAAGATTAAATAAATAAATAAATAAATATCCATTTTAACCAACTGCAGGACCTAAACTGTTCCAAGTACATGTTTCTTTAGATTTATCCCAGAACTGTGCCCCCAAACCAAAGCCTTGCTCCCTCTTTACTGTACATGCAGCATTAAATGAAGGAGGCTAAGAGGAACTGCCTTATGAGAGGATTCTGTTCCTTCTGACCCCTAATGCCCCAGAATAGCACACACAACCACAAACAGATGTTATCAGTCTAATCCCAATAAATTGTTGTTTGCAATACAAATGGGATAATTCTCATTGCTTCCAATGAATATTCACTGCTTGCTGTGTTTGATGTGCACGCCATACACTCGCATACATTATTCTGGGTTAGTAGCATGAAATGGTCATGAAGGAATTAAATTATGAGTGAACTGAGATATTTTATTATAGCAACAGAAGGGAAATTAAAGCTGCATCAACATTTCTACATGTCTACTATGTCTAAATCTAATTTCCATCTGAAACTCTCCCCATCCTCCTCCTAACACAATGCTTGACACAGTCAACCAACGTATACTGTCTCCTCCCCCAGCCTCAGTCAGCATCTGACATCTGATGGCCATGAGTCTCAGATGACACCTCTTTGTGATGCTGAGTCTATGCTCAGATGTCATCACCAGCACAGACATCTGTTGGGATATGGGTTGCTCTCTGGCACCTGGGCAGCGTCACCAGAAGGTGTCCACATCCTCTGCTCCCTCATGCCCTGGGTGCTGCTTTCTCCATGCATATTCTCTGAAGAAACTGGAGCCATTAAGATGGCCCATTGGGCAAAACTGTTTGCCTTTTCTTGAAAGCCTGAAGCCTTAATTCCACAGTGGAAGGAGAGACCAGGCTCTTGGAAGTTGGGCTCTGTCCCTCAAGCATCCAGCATGTATGCCCACGCTCTCACATCATACACACATATACAATAATAACTTTTAAATTTTTTCATTGGCTAGCAATCTTTATGTTTTATTTAATTTTTAAAATTTATTCTTAAGGGATTCATAGTACAAGAGCACAGTTGTTTTCAGATCACATTAACATTGCTCAGTTTGCCATACAATTAGGTAATTGGTGGTAGCATCCACAGATGAGGGATACCATTGGTCGTTTATTTTTCTGGGACTGTGTTACTTCATTCAGCATGATGTCCTCTAGCTCCAGCCATTTTCCTGCAAAGCTCATGATGTCATCTTTCTTTTTTTTTTTTTTAATTTAATTTAATTTTATTTTTATAATTTTTTTTAAAAAATTATTTTCTATGTGTATGAATGTATGTTGTGCACCCATGGCATGCTATTCTGTGGAGGTCAGAAGAGGGTGTCGGATTCACCTAGAACTGGAGTTCTCCTGGAATTGGAGTTACAGATGGTTCTCAGCCACCATGTGGGTGCTGGGGATAGAACTCGTGTCCTCTGCAAGAGCAGTCGGTGCTCTTAACCACTAGACTATCTCTCCAGGACCAGAAGCAAGTTTTATGAAAGGATAAACAAGATAGACAGACCATTAACCCCAGTTGGAAGGAAGGAAGGAAGAAAGAAAGAAAGAAAGAAAGAAAGAAAGAAAGAAAGAAAGAAAGAAAGAAAGTGAAAGAAATAAAGAAAGAAAAAGTGAAAGAAAGAAAGAAAGAAAGAAAGAAAGAAAGAAAGAAAGAAAGAAAAAGAAAGAGAAACCCAATCCAAATAAAGAAAATCAGAGATGCATTCTCTGATGAGTTCTAAGGTTTGAAATTTGAGTAAAACATTTTTCACATTTTTTTACCGCTGCATAGAACTCCATTGTGTAGATGTACCACATTTTCTCTAGCCACTCGTCAGTTGAGGGGCACTTGGGTTGGTTCCAGCTCTTTGCTATTGTGAAGAAAGCTGCAATAAGCATGACTATGCATGTATCTCTGCAGTAAGATGAGTCTTGTGGGTACATACCCAAGAGTGGTATGGCTGGGTCAGGTGGCAAGTTCATTCCAAGTCTTCCAAGGGTTCTCCACACTGCTTTCCATAGTGGCTGCAGGAGTTTACAGTCCCACCAGTAGTGAATGAGTGTTCCCCTTTTCCCACAACCTCTCCAGCACTTGGTATCATTTGTTTTCTTGATCCTAGCCAGTCTTATGGGAGAGAGATGATATCTTAAAGTGGTTTTAATTTGCATTTCCTTAGTTATTAGCAATGTTAAACACTTTTTAAGATGTTTCTCAGCCATCTCTAATTCCTCACTTGTGAAGTCTCTGTTCAGCTCTTTGCTCCATCTCTTGAGTGGGTCATTTGTTTTCTTTCTTCTTTGTTTTTTGAGTAGTTTATATATTCTGGAAATCAATGCTTTGTCAGATGTTTCTGTGGTGAAGGTTTCCTCCCACTATGTGGGTTTTCTCTTCACTTCCTTGATTGTTTCTTTTGATGTACAGAAGCTTTTGAATTTAATGAGGTCCCATTTGTCAATTGTCGACCTTAATTCTTGCACAGCTGCTGTCTGATTTAGGAAGTCTTTTCCTACGCCTATGTCTTGTAGTCTGCTGCCAACTTTTTCTTCTATCACCTTCAAAGTTTGGGGTTTCACGTTGAGGTCTTTGATCCATCTGGAATAACTTTTAATTTTTTTTTCTTTTTTAAATATATGGAATGCTTCACGAATTTGCATCCTTGCACAAGGGCCATGCTAATCTTCTCTGTATCATTCCAATTTTAGTATATGTGCTGCTGAAGCTAGCACATAACTTTTAATTTTTAAAAAGTAAACTGACCTGGGCTGGAGAGATAGCCTAGCGGTTAAGAGTGCCAACCACTCTTGCAGAGGACCCGGGTTCGATCCCCAGCACCCACATGGTGGCCGAGAACCGTTTGAAACTCCAATTCCAGGAGAACTCCAGTTCCGGGGGAATCCGAGACCCTCTTCTGACCTCCGCGGCATTGCATGACACGGGTGCACAGACTTGCATGCAGACAGTACATTCATACACATACAGAAATAAATAAAATTTAAAAAAATTAAAAAAAAAAAGTAAACTGACCTTACCTCCAGATGTGGTGGTGCACACCTTTAATCCCAGCACTTGGATCCCTGTGAGTTCAAGGCCAGACTGGTCTATACAGCAAGTTCCAGGCCAGCTGGGGCTATGGGGAGACCCTGTCTCAAAAAGAACCCCCTCCAAAAAATAAAAAAATAAACTGACCTTTTAAGCTGATCTGTGAGGGTTTTCTGGCATAATTGTATGAGGTAAATGTTCCTGTGAGTACATGTGTGTGTAGATGTGTAGAAGCCAACATTGGGTATTGGTCCTTAGGAGCCATCCACCTTTTGAGAAAGTGTCTCTGGGACCCAGGGCTTGCCGATTAAGCTAGGCTGACTCAGCAAGCCCTAGCCCCCACTGTTTCTGCCTCCCAACTCTGGTATTACAAGTGGATGCCATCACAATCAGATTTCCATGTGTTGGGATCCAACTCAGTGTCCTGATGCCGATGCAACAAGCAGTGTACCAACTGCATTATCACCTCAGTCTCTGACCAAAACTTGATCTTCCTAGTGTTATTAGTTAGGTGGTTCCTTCTCATAAATTGTATGGGTAGAAGAGAACACAATGGTGCCAGCTGGCCTGTGGAGGGTGGTGGGCTCAGCAGGCGTCAGCCATCACTACACCCCGAGCTGCTGCTCCTGGGGGCCCACTGCCTTGTATGCTTTCTTGATGTACTTCATTTTAATTGATTTTTTACCTATGGATATAGATATGTGTTCTCTTAAGTCTTACATCACATTTCCAGCCCCTTGGTCTCTGCCTGGCCAGGAGCACCATGAGAAGTAGATATTTCTTCCTGTTAGAACTCAAGAGTAATCACGCTGAAATTCCGTTATTATTATTTAAATTTTTAGCAGTGTGTGTGTGTGTGTGCGCGAGTGTGTGTGTGTGTGTGTGTGCGTGCGCTTGCGTGCACCTGCATGCATGCACACGTATGGAGCACAGAAGTGCGGGTACTCACTGTCAATCTTATTTGAGGCAGGGTTTCCTGTTCGACCCTTCACGTGTTAGGCTAGCTGGCGCATGGGCTTCTGGGGACTCTTGTTTTGTCTCTGCCTTCCATCTCACTGTAGGAGAACTAGAATTACAGATGCCCACTACTGCACCCAACCTTATGTGGGTTCTGGGCATCCAACTCAGGTCCTCATGCTTGCCTGTCAAGCCCTTCACCCACTGAGGTGTCTCCTCATCCCTTAATTTATTTTTCTAGATGGTCTTCCCTCAAAATCCAGTCTGGCCTTGAACTTGTGATCACTTGGCTTGGTCTTTCATAAAGTGGATATTTTGGGTGGGTGCCACTAACCCCTAAATGCACATTCATGGTAGTGAGACTGGCTACTTTGGTGTCATACATTTCAGCATTGGCTACGAAGGCCTTCAGCTGCTGTCCAGTGTTCTCAGAGACTTCGGGAGAACATGAACTAAAGACTAAAATGCAATTCAACTTAATAAGCCACATATCTGTTCCAATACAGTATGTTTCTCAACCGTGTCTGGACGTCCTCCATGCAGGGACCAACCAGCTATTAATTAATGCCCACCCAAATTTCCTCTGATCTCAAGTGATTCCTAAACCTGTTGCAAAAGCAGTAAACACCTTGGCTTCTATTGCTTTTGATCCTCGGGGTAAATTTCTCTTAAGACAGCAGCAGCCATGACTCGATGTCAGCCTCTGCTCCCGTCCACTCTGGCAATGCCCTTGTCAGGCAAGCAGTAATAAGCTGTGAGACGTGCTGGGGCTTGAGCTCCCAGCAACCTGACTGGAGAACACAAAACACACACCCAGCACAGACCTGCCAATTCGTGCACAGGCTTCTGTAAAACCCTTCCTTTCCCTGAGAGACCTTTGTTCTTTGCCACTCATCCTAAACTTCCCAACAGAACCACCTGCATTTCTGCTTCTGAAACGTTATCTGCCATTGATTCACTGGAATTTTTTTTCTTTTTTTTTGAGACAGGGTTTCCCTATAGCCCCAGCTGTCCTGGAACTCACTATGTAGACCAGGCTGGCCTTGAACTCACAGAGATCTGCCTGCCTCTGCCTCCCAAGTGCTAGGATTAAAGGCTTAAAGGTGGTTCTTAGCTGCCATGTGGGTGCTGGGAATCGAACCCGGGTCCTCTGTAAGAGCAGTCAGCGCTCTTAACCACGAGGCCATCTCTCCAGCCCCAGAAGGTGCATCTTTTTAACGATTTACATTTTTAAAATTTCAGACATCGGTACTGCATTTACAACCACCATATCCACTCATTCATCTCCCCTTCCCACTTCTCCCATGTCTCTGCACTCTTTCTCAATTTCCTGGCCTCTTCTTTAATTGTGGTGTGTGTGTGTGTGTGTGTGTGTGTGTGTGTGTGTGTGTGTGTAAACACACACTGATTCCGTTTACATGTGTCGTCTGTGCACGTACTCAGGGCTGGACACGTGGAGTTGGATAGCCCATGGGGGCTCATCCGTGGAGAAAATGGGTTCTCCCTCCTCTGGCAGCCATTGGTTGCCTGTTGCTCTTCATCTAGAGGTCAGAGTGTAATCAGACAGGTCTTGTTTAGGTTCATAGAGATTTCACGTGCACAGCTTCCATGTCACATCTAGAAGCCACTTCCCAACAACAGGTGTCCTGGGCCAGTAAAGAAGCAACATTGTAACAGCTGATGTTTGACATTTCCACACCTTATCCCTTCCTTAGACTGTCACCATCACATGGCCTGAGTCTCTGCAGACCTGTCCCTTCACCTTATATATGTATGAGTGCCTTCAAAGATAAAGGGTTTTATTATAACATGTTATTCCAAGGACATTCCACCTCATTCCTTGCAAATGCTGTGGAGCCCATGATGTGCTAATACCTGGTGTAGTCTCTGCCTCACACTGAAGACTTGGTTTTATGCCCTAGAGTGTAGCACTCAATAGAACACTGCTGTACACTCTGTGTCCTCGGGCTTCCAGTGCTATCAGGGTAGATACCAAGAGGTGTCACTGCAGGGTCAAATGTTTGCCATCTGACCTTGATACAACCATTGCTGTCAGCCCTGGATTGTCCCCCTCTCCCACCCCCCCACCCCCACTGCTCAGGTCTCCCTTGGCCTGCACATTGAGTTCTCACATCTCTCTCAAAGTCCTGGCAAGAACTCTGAAAACTTTCCTTTTTCTTTCTTTTGTGCAGACTATGAGGCGTGCTGTTATTCTATTTACGTGGTAGGGCAGAGCTAATATATTCTCTCTCTCTCTCTCTCTCTCTCTCTCTCTCTCTCTCTCTCTCTCTCTGTCCATTTTTTCAGATAGTATACTTTGAGCACCAACCCTAGGGTCATCCAATGTGTTAGAATTAAAATTTCTGCCTTTAATCATTACCACACCCCTCCCTTTTGCACAGTTCATCTAAAAACTTCTCCTATCCAGGAGCACTTGACTGAAGGGGGCCTGTTACTCTGACCCACAAGGACAGACTTCTGCTGGTCTGAGCATCCCCCCTTGGTTCCATCCACTTGCATGTTCTCATGGACTGAGCTGTTAGGATTCTGAATTCTGTTCACATAAAGATACAGTTTCATTATTTGAGCCTCATTATCCACGGATGTGTTTAGCTCATTCTTCCTGTAATACTCTGGAGGAAGTGTTTGCTAAGTAAACCAACAGCATAATCAAGATCGCACAGAAAATACTTAAGAGATAAGAGGCTGAGGCAGACTGCAGCGTGCGTAGTGCTGGACTCAAATGCCACGGGACCTTCACCCAGGAGTGTCTTAGACAAGCTGTCGTTTTGTGCACCTAGAAATCACAAAGCTAGATTTCCTATTACATCATGCTACAGTCCAGGCTGCTGCCACTCCACCCTGAATCATGGGAGCTTTGCATACACTCCCAAGGATATTTGGAAAAACACCAATTATGTTGTATAGGATTATATTCATTTTATCTTTTATTTATTTTATCTTAAGTTCCATAACGTTTGTACCTTAATCATGAGAGTTTTGTGTGTACTTTCAAGAATATTTACAAAAACGCCAATTATGTTTTATATGAGTTATATTCATTTAATCTTAAGATCATAATCTTTGAACATACATCCAACTTAAAGTGGATACTGTAGGGCTGGGCATGGTGGCGCACACCTTTAATCCCAGCACTTGGGAGGCAGAGGCAGGCGGATCTCTGTGAGTTTAAGGCCAGCCTGGTCTACAAAGTGAGTTCCAGGACAGCTGGAGCTACAGGGAGACCCTGTTTCAAAAGGACAAAAAAAAGAAAGAAAGAAATAAAGAAAGAAAGAAATAAAGAAAGAAAGAAAGAGAGAGAGAGAGAGAAAAAAGAAAGAAAGAAAGAAAGAAAGAAAGAAAGAAAGAAAGAAAGAAAGAAAGAAGGAAAGAAAGAAAGAAAGAAAAACTGGCCCTTGTTAGGTTTGCGTCAATACAACCTGGAAGTGAAAGAACAGCAGACCTAGTTCTTCTCAGCACTGCAGGGCAAGTTCACTTCATGGATAGCCGAGGCTGGGCTCCAAGAAGGAGAAGAGCAGCCAGCACCAAAGTGGCATCTGGACAGGACTTTAAGGAGCCTTGCAGGGGAAAGCAGGTAAAGAGGAAGTGAGGTCACCGTTTGACAGTTTCTTCAGGGAGTGGAAAATCCCTGTGTGCTCTGATATTGCGTGCGATAAATTTTAGATCTTGAGGAGACAAAGGCCTAACAGTCCAGTCTTGCAGTTATAAAAGAGAAGGGGTGCCATAATCTTTCTTCAACTGCTGCTTGCTGATAGGCGGGCATAGTCAGGAAAAGGGTCGAGTTTCAGGCTGGTAAATCAGGATGTGGTCTCTGTCTCATCCAATCATGGTGACTGGTGCTCAGTCCAGACCAGCAGTGGCCAGTCGTTGGTATGCAGTTTCTCCCTCTACAACTAAAAGAAGTTGGTTAAATCTTGTATGAGTGGACTGTTGGATTTGGTTTTGGAAATGCTGTAGGAGGCATGGTGCAACAGTGCACAGAATTCCTAGTACCAATAGGGCCTATGAAAGGGGATTACCCATGGGAAGAACCCCGCCCAGAGTCCCCCACAGGAGAAAGTGAGGGCCTGTACTATCTGTTGTAAGAGATTGAAAAAAAGTTTTAGTATGCATGTCCCCAGAATGAAAGCCAGCATAACCGTGACAGTAGGTTCGGAGGGGGGGGGGGCACTAGCCATGAGTCCCGAGTATTTTTGACAGGTTAGTATAGAAGCAGTATTTTTCTAGCATGGCACAGATCTCACTTATCTCTGAAGTAATAACGTTATAAGTTATTTTACTATTGTTTTTTTATTATACTTTCCTATTGGGGTGTTTAAATCCATACAGTTAGCCCAGATAAATTAACCTAAGTTTGCTATTAAGGTCAGTTGAAGCTCTGGTCCTCAGGCTTCACTCGGGCTTTGGGGGTACTGCCTGGCTCCTTTGGCTTATTTCTTTCCAGCTCCATCTTCTCCAAGGAGAAGCCAGAGGTCCTAGGCTTTGTTTAGCTTGTTCTGACCCTCCTATTTATAGACTGTATATTGCCAGAGTCCCTTTAGTGGATCTCCAATACTTCCCTCCACAGGAAGACTGGCGACTCGCAGTTACAGAACATTTTGAGATGTCCCCCGACAGCTCCTTAGGACTTAGTTGACCTTTGAGGACAAAGGGCAAAAAATTGTCCCTTTAAATCCCTCTGACCAACTCAGATTAGAGCTTTTAAGTATTTGGTATTTTTAATTACTATACTAGACATATGTTTTAGTTTCTTTTAATTGTTGTGTCAAAACACTCTGACCAAAACTAACTTGGGGAGGAAAGGGTTTATTTGTTTATTACTATCTTAGGGAGCCCAAGATAGGAACTCGGGACAGGAACCTGGAGGTAGGAGCTACAGCACAGGCTAGGAGGGCACACTGCTTATTGGCTTGCTCTGCTGGCCCATGTTCAGCCTATTTTCTTATACAATACAGAAAGATCTGCCAGGGGTGGCATTATCCACAGTGGGCTGGGCCATCCCACACATTTAACAATCAAGAAAACATCCCAGAGACATGGCCACAGGCCAGTACAATGGAGGGACTTTTTCAATTGAGGTTTCCTCAATCCAGGTCTGTCAGGTTGACACTAAACTCATCTAGTACAGTATATATTTTATTCCTCTGGGTTTAGGTCTATAAAGGGTTATTTAGGTAATCTAGATAAGATGGACTTAAGTAGACATAGCCCGGGAAGGAGCTTAAAGTACTAAAGAAGCTTAAAATAATAATTTCTAGGTATTTCAAATGAAGGCTGTTTTAATAAAAACAGATATAGTTTGTTTTCCTACCCCCCAGACTCTGAGTTATAGTTTTGAGAAGGAAGAGAGGGGATCCTATTAATATACCTATAGACAGGAAATAAGTTAACTTAAATCAAGCTCACTGAAACTGTTTTCTTTTGGACCGTCCTATATAGTTCCAGGAGATAAAATCCTAGTTTTTCTTGAGTCAAATTATTTTGTTATGGGCAAGATAAAATATCAAAAGTAACATATGAAAAATATAACAGAGAAACACAATAACCAATACTTGTCTGTGTCCATTTCATCTGAGACTGTAACTAGGTGTGCAGTACAAGTCAGAGGGATGAACTTAAAATTTTGGTTGTAACAGTAATTCGATAATAATAACATTGTATCTCTATGGTCATATTATAAACAATTATCTCAAATAAAACAGTCAAAATGATAACATTTAAAACTTGTTATAGTTTACACAGTACAGAGAGTCTCTAGTTATGGAAAACAATTTTGTTGTAAATAAAAATATGAACATAATGAAAATAATTTGAGAAAAAAGAAAATAACTTGAGTGATAACCACTGGAATTTTCCTTGAGGAAAGCATTCTGAGAAATGTCATTTACATTTAATAAATATGGCAAATATCCCTTACGGGATTTCAAACTCAACAAGTGGTGGAAAATGGAATAATACATCCTATTTATACTCAATGCTAACCATAAATAAAAGTTACAATACAATAATTAAAGACAATTTCATTAAGGGAGAGGCTAAGGAATGGAATGACAGGAAATATTTAGTATTATTAAGGCAACATAAAATAAAGACCATTTGGCCTCCAAGATGGATCAGAGAGTAAAGGAACTGTCTCCAGGATGGATCAGAGACCACAGGACCCTCCTCCAAGACAGGTCAGAGAGCAAAGGACCTGCCTTCAGGATGGATCAGAGACCAAAGGACCCTCCTCCAAGACAGATCAGAGAGCAAAGGACCCTCCTCTAGGACAAATCAGAGAGCAAAGGACCCACCTCCAGGATGGATCAGAGAGTAAAGGACCTGTCTCCAGGATGGATCAGAGACCAAAGGACCCTCCTCCAAGACAGATCAGAGAGCAAAGGACCTTCCTCTAGGACAAATCAGAGAGCAAAGGACCCACCTCCAGGATGGATCAGAGAGTAAAGGACCCATCTCCAGGATGGATCAGAGACCAAAGGACCCTCCTCCAAGACAGATCAGAGAGCAAAGGACCTTCCTCTAGGACAAATCAGAGAGCAAAGGACCCACCTCCAGGATGGATCAGAGAGTAAAGGACCTGTCTCCAGGATGGATCAGAGACCAAAGGACCCTCCTCCAAGACAGATCAGAGAGCAAAGGACCCTCCTCTAGGACAAATCAGAGAGCAAAGGACCCACCTCCAGGATGGATCAGAGAGTAAAGGACAAAAAAACCAGAATCAATAGAATGAATATCTCTCCTATCTATCTATCTATCTATCTATCTATCTATCTATCATCCATCTATCATCTATCTATCTATCTATCTATCTATCTATCTATCTATCTATCTATGTACCTATCTGTATATATATCTGTGTCCTGAGTTACCTCCAGAGAGATCTCATTGTGGAAGACCTCTGTAGGACTCATAGTGTTTGCTGGGGGATTTCTTTGCTTTTCCCAAATTGTTGATTTTTTCTTTGTGCTTTTGGCATGTGGATTTGATTCCTTTTGTTTGTAATCTGACGTGAAATTCAAGTGTTTCTTCTTGTGAAAAAAAAAATTTTAAAGAAAAAATAAAGACCATTTAACAATTAACAATACGAAAAGCATGAAGTAGAATATAAGAAAATGGTATGTAAGAACTTAGAATGAGAGAAGAAGGTGGAAGCACATCCCACATGGAGTCAGGAAGGAATGTCTGTGACAGCCACAGTTTAGGCCCAGGGCATATGGTAGTTTTATAAACTAAACTAAACATAATGAAGTCTAAAGGTAGCTCTTCTGAACACATTGAAGTTGTCTAGTTCTAGGCAATTTTGTTGGAAAGAAGAGATTGTCCTAAGGCCCTTTTGAGGATCAGTTGTTATAAGTTAGCCCAGGAGAAGCCATGTGTTGCTGTATCTGACCCAAGTGCCAGAGTACAGATGAGTCTAGGGATTTTTGAATTGGTCCCTGGCCAGCGGGACAGAGACACAGTTGTCACATGCCTTACTCCAGGAGCCCTATTCAGTAAAAGAAAAGGAAAATGTCTGTCAGTAAATCTTTAATAAGGAAGGGTTAGAATTGGAATTTAGACTTTAAAATAATTTCTTTGGAGAGCAAACTCAATCTGACAGGGAGTTAACAAGTAACTTGTTCATATAACAGCTTAGACACTGTTTCTTATAAATAAGTAGCACTTAGAAGTTTTGTGGAATAATAGATATTTAAATTTGTTTAAGTTACCTGGGTTTATAAAGTCTTTGAATACATTTTGATTAGTCATGCCAGAATAAAATTTAAACTAATAATTCTTGTGCACAATAAAGAAGAAGGAAAACTTAGTCATCACAGCTTAATGGAGCTGGAGGATATTATATTAAGTGAAGTAACACAATCACAGAAAAACAAATGACGAATGGTATCCCTCATATATGGATGCTAGCATCAATAATCCAGCTATTAATATTTCTTGTGGAGAGGGATGCTTATTAAAAGAACAACAGAAAGACTGCATCAGAAAACTGACTGAAATGGTGAACCAGGAGGGGTGGGAGGGGCAGGAGAGGGACATGGGTCTATATTCTATTAATGTATATTTAATTTAAAATTACATGGTATTTTACTTAAAATTTATATAACAATAACTTTGGGATTAACATATACAAATGTTCTGTATAATTTTTATGTTATGCAGTATCATCTTGTAACATCCTCTTTTACCTGTAGGATATTTTTTTTTATTTCTGTATGTGTATCAATGTACTGTCTGCATGCAGGTCTGTGCACCCGTGTCGTACAATGCCGCGGAGGTCAGAAGAGGGTCTCGGATTCCCCTGGAGCTGGAGTTCTCCTGGAATTGGAGTTTCAGACGGCTCTCGGCAGCCATGTGGGTGCTGGGGATCGAACCCGGGTCCTCTGTAAGAGCATTCGGCGCTCTTAACCGCTAGGCCTTACCTGTAGGATAATTTAACTTAAGGAATTAAGTTTGCTTCCCAAATTAACAACATACAGTCACCCAAAAAATCATGGACAAAGTTGATGAAATTTACACCTTGATCGCTGCCTATAGGTATGTGTACTACAACGGCCTTTTTGAGACTCATGGGTCAAAAAAAGATAAATAAAAACTAAAAAAGGGGGGATACAGTTACATATTAAACCTTTTTGTCAAAAACTTTCAATTTAATCTTGGGAAAAGATGTGTATGTTCCCACAGGTCAAAACGTCACCAACTCAAAGGCTGAGAAAGAAAGGTACAGCCTTCCATTGTGTAGGTTGTACCAAGAAATACCAGCAGAGAAGTTGACCCATCTTAACACTGAAAGGAGGAAAAGCCTCAGACTGCTACAGGCATCAAACATCTCTGAGGACCATGGGTGTAACAACTGTTTATAGTGAGTCCTAATGAACTTTACCTTCTAGGTGCAGCACAGTTTCAATATGAGAGACCTCCTTACCTCTTTTTCATAGAACAAAGAAAAACATGGTGGTAATGAAGTCATCCTCTAACTGTAAATTGGAGCTATTATAGAGGTAATCTCTTATAAAACTGGTAAAACTGCTTTCTTTAATTGACTAATATACATAGGAGCTGTGAAAAGGATTATTATCTATTCAGAACCAAATATAATACTAAAGTCTCTTTAAGTGGTGCATATAAGCAAAATATAATAATACAGAGGGCACTGATAGCAGCAATGGATTATTCTGCCAAGGAAATGTTAGCCAGGGGACCCAAGCCCCCCCCCCCACTAAAAGGTAAAGGCTTAATGCCTGTAAACTGGGATATCTGCAAGAAGAGAGGCAGTAAGGCCCGCCCTGCTGTCAATGACCTGATGTAAGCATGGGAGGATTGTATCGAGATCGCACTTACAAGTATACAATTGGTCTCTGGAATACCAGAGAGTGTTACCAAAGGCCACTGAACCAATAAAGCAGATGTTGGTCTCCTTGAGTCAAGCAAGACTCCTCCACCAACATCAGCTACACTTCACCTGCTTGGAGAAACTGTGCAGCAGTGGCAGCCATATGTCTGTATATCCCAAATTTATTTGATTATTAGCTCTCTCCTCGGAGGAATAACTCATGGATATTGCCACAAGCTTATACCCTCTAGTGATTAGGAGATTTATATGCCACAGTAAGGCCTTGTCATCTTTCTCAGGGAAAAAAATGTAATCCAGGATTAACACACCATCCAAACATCTGTGTCTATACCAAAGTAACCTACCATAGTAAATAGCAATGTTTAAATACCTATATATCTAATCACTTGTGCTTCATTAGTAGGATTGAAAGCTTATCCCTGGGCAAATGTTCAGCCCATGAAAGGAAACAGCCAGAACTGATCAGAGTCCAAAACGACATCTCCAGACAAAGTAGACTGTTGTGCTTCTTGTCCACCTGTGCCCTGTCTCTAAGCCTAAGGAACAATCTGCAGAAGAGGGGGAGTGGTAGAATGTAGGGGCTGCGATTGGGGTGAACAGTAAAACTACGACAATATGGTCTGGACACTTATTTGATCAACTTCATTGAACATTCAAGCCCCTCCAGCTGGATGGTGGGAGCCTTGGGCTGTGTGGGCTGGGGCACAACTGCTTGCAAATTGGTTTTATATGAAGGATGCTTGTGCTAAAAAAAAAAAGAATCCATCTCCAGGACAGATCACAGAGCAAAGGACTTGTCCTTCAGGATGGATCATAGAGTAAGAGCTGACACTCCTACAGGATGTATCAAAAGAAATAAAAAAAAAAAAAAACAGAATCAATGAATGAGTCTATCTATCTATCATCTATATCTATCTATACTGTATCTTCTATCTCTATATCTAATTCATCTCTCATATATATATCTCTATCTCATCTCTCTCTCTCTCTCTCTCTTCTATATATAATATATATATATATTATATATAATATATATATATATCTTGTGTCCTGGTTACCTCCAGAGAGTCTCATGTGGAGCCCTCTGTAGGACTCATAGTGTTTGCTGGGGGATTTCTTTGCTTTTCCCAATTGTTGATTTTTCTTTGTGCTTTTGCCATGTTGGATTTGATTCCTTGTTGTAATCGGACATGAAATTCAGTTTTTCTTCTTGTGAAAAAAAATTTTAAAAGAAAAAATAAAGACACATTTAACAATAACAAGCGAAAGCATGAAGTAGATATAAGAAAATGGTATGTAGAACTTAGAATGAGAGAAGAAGGTGGAAGCACATCCCACATGGAGTCAGGAAGGAATGTCTGTGACAGCCACAGTTAGGCCCAGGGCATATGGTAGTTTTATAAACAAACTAAACATAATGAAGTCTAAAGGTAGCTCTTCTGAACACATTGAAGTTGTCTAGTTCTAGGCAATTTTGTTGGAAAGAAGAGATTGTCCTAAGGCCCTTTTGAGGATCAGTTGTTATAAGTTAGCCCAGGAGAAGCCATGTGCTTACTGTGTCTGACCCAAGTGCCAGAGTATAGATGAGTCTAGGGATTTTTGAATTGGTCCCTGGCCAGCGGGACAGAGACACAGTTTTACATGCCTTACTCCAGGAGCCCTATTCATTAAAAGAAAAGGAAAATGTCTGTCAGTAAATCTTTAATAGGAGGGTTAGAATTGGGGGAAATTTAGACTTTAAAATAATTTCTTTTCGTGGAGAGCAAACTCAATCTGACGGGGAGTTAACAAGTAACTTGTTCATATAACAGCTTAGACACGTTTCTTATAAATAAGTAGCACTTAGAAGTTTTGGTGGAATAAGAGATATTTAATTTGTTGTAAGTACTGGGTTTATAAAGTCTTTGAATACTTTGATTAGTCTGAGAATAAAATTTAAACTAATTATATCGGTGTGCACAATAAAGAAGAAGGAAAACTTAGTCATCACAGCTTAATGGAGCTGGAGGATATTATATTAAGTGAAGTAACACAATCACAAAAACAAAATGACGAATGGTATCCCTCATATGGATCTAGCATCAATAATCCCAGCTATTAATATTTCTTGTGGAGAGGATGCTTATTAAAAGAACAACAGAAAGACTGCATCAGAAACGACTGAAATGGTGAACCAGGAAGGGGTGGGAGGGCAGGAGAGGGACATGGGTCTATATTCTTTAATGGTATATTTAATTTAAAAATTACATGGTATTTTACTTAAAATTTATATAACACAATAACTTTTGGTTAACATATACAAATGTTCTGTATAATTTTTTTGTTATGCCAGTATCATCTGTAACATCCTCTTTACCTGTAGGATATTTTTTTTTTATTTCTGTACTGTGTATAATGTACGTCTGCATGCAGGTCTGTGCACCCGTGTCGTCATGCCGCGGAGGTCAGAAGAGGGTCTCGGATTGCCCTGGAGCTGGAGTTTCTCCTGGAATTGGAGTTTCAGACGGCTCTCCTGGCAAGCCATGTGGGTGCTGGGGGATCGAACACGGGTCCTCTGTAAGACATTCGGCGCTCTTAACCGCTAGGCCTACTGTAGGATAATTTAACTTAAGAATTAGTTTGCTTCCCAAATTAACAACAACAGTCACCCCAAAACAATCATGGAACAAGTTGATGAATTTACACCTGATCGCTGCCTTAGGTATGTGTACACAACGGCCTTTTGAGACTAGGTCAAAAAAAGATAAATAAAATAAAAAGGGGGGATCAGTTACATATTAAACCTTTTTGTCAAAAACTTTCAATTTAATCTTAACTAACTATGGAAAAGTTTTGTATGTTCCACAGGTCAAAACGTCACCAACTCAAAGGCTGAGAAAGAAAGGTACAGCCTTCCATTGTGTAGGTTGTACCAAGAAATACCAGCAAGAGAAGTTGACCCATCTTAACACGGAAAGGGAGGAAAAGCCTCAGACTTGCTACAGGCATCAAACATCTCTGAGGACCATGGTGTAACAACTGTTTATAGGAGTTCCTAATGAACTTACTCTAGGTTGCGCACAGTTTCAATATGAGAGACCTCCTACCCTCTTTTTCATAGAACAAAGAAAAACAGGTGGTAATGAAGTCATCCTCTAAACTGTAAATTGGAGCTATTATAGAGGTAATCTCTTATAAAACTGGTAAAACTGTTTCTTTAATTGACTAATAACATAGGAGCTTGTAAAAGGATTATTATCTATTTCAGAACCAAATATAATAACTAAAGTCTCTTAAGTGTGTATACAAGCAAAATATAAATATAAGAGGCACTGATAAGCAGCAATGGATTATTCTGCCAGAGGAATGTAGCCAGGGGCCCAAGCCCCCCCATAAAAGGTAAGGCTTAATGCCTGTAAACTGGGATATCTGCAAGAAGAAGGCAGTAAGGCCCGCCTCTGTGTCAATGACCTGATGTAAGCTGGGAGGATTGTATCGAGATCGCACTTACAAGTTACAATTGGTCTCTGGAATCGAGAGTGTTTACCAAAGGCCACTGAACCAATAAAGCAGATGTTGTCTCCTTGAGTCAAGCAAGACTCCTCCACCAACATCAGCTACACTTCACTCTTGAGAAATACTGTGTCAGCAGTGGCAGCCAATATGTCTGTATATCCCAAATTTATTTGATTATTAGCTCTCTCCTGGAGGCAAATAACTCATGGAATTGCCACAAGCTTATACTCTAGTGATTAGGAGATTTATATGCCACAGTAAGGCCTTGTCAACTTCTCAGGGAAAAAAAAAAAGTAATCCAGGATTAACAACACACAACACATTCATCAAACTCTGTGTCATACCAAAGTAACCTACCATAGTAAATAGCAATGTTTAAATACCTATTATCTAATCACTGCTTGTCTTCATTAGTAGGATGAAAGGTTATCCCTGGGCAAACTGTTCAACCCATGAAAGAAACAGCCAGAACTGATCAGAGGTCAACAATAATCCAGAGAAAGTAGATTGTTGTTGTTCTTGTCCACCTGTGCCCTGTCTCTAAGCCTAAGGAAACATCTGAGCGAAGGGGGGTGGGAGATGTAGGGCTGCGATTGGGGGTGAACAGTAAAACTACGACACAATATGGTCTGGACACTTATTTGATCAACTTCATTGAATATCAAGCCCCTCCAGCTGGATGTGGGAGCCTGGGCTGTGTGGGTGGGGCAACTGCTTGCAAATTGGTTTTAATGAAGGATGCTTTGTGCTAAAAAAAAAAAAAAGAGCTAGATACTACATTTGAACTAAGAGAATATAATAAATGCTAGTTGTTTTTTTTATAGTTTTGTATTGGGGGTTGCTCTCTATATTTTTCTGAATTATACAACATCACAGTGTAACATTTTCTTTTACTTGAGTAGGACAATTTAAAGGAAACTATAGCTTAAATTTACTTCCCAAATAAGTAGAATCATAGTCAGTCATATAGCTTAAAGAGCAAAGTGTTTATTGGGTAAATTTTATTTAGCAGGTACTCAACTCTGCCACAGCTTTAATCCACAAAGTATAGGATATTTAAGGCTCAGTGAATTGTTTAGATTAGTTAAACATAGGTGTAGTTTTGGTGAAAATGGTAATACAATTGAACTAATTGGGAATATAAAAATTTAATGTTTTATTTATAATTTGTATTGGGTTAAGGTACACAAATGGGCCTCTATATTTTTCTGAATTATACAACATCACATTATAACACTTTTTTTACTCGTAAGACAATTTAAAGGAACTAAGCTAAATTTCCTTTCAAATAAGTACATACAGTCAATGAGAAACAGTTTGGGTAAATTTAATGAAAGCTTATGTCTTGGCTCCTGTTTATATGGGTATGTGTAAACCTAGACTTAGGCATCTTAGGTCAAACATAAAATAACAAAAAGAGGGAGGTGGGATTATGTATCCTTTCTGGGATACAAATGGAAAAACTCTGTGTATCCAATCCGATATGATAAATTTAATTTACCAATTTTTAGATCTGAAACTAACAATGGGAGGGAATTTTATGTTCCCACAGGATAATCACCAATCTAATGCCTGAAAACATACAACTATGGCTATGCAGGGATGACTGGGAAATGCCAGCAGAGAGGTTGACCCATCTGAACATTAAAGAAAGAGGAACCTCAGACTCGCCTGAGTCACAGACACTGACATCTCTCTGAATAATATTGGGTTAACTGTTTATAATTGGCCCTAATGAAGTTACCTTCCAGATATTAAGAAAACTTCCTACCTCTCCCCCTTTATAAGAAAAAGAAAAACATTGAGGGTAGATGAACCACACCCAACTGTAAAATTAGAGCCAATTGTTACAGTGGTAAGTTCCTATAAAACAGGAATAATACCCTTAATGATTGATAGGCATAAAACTGTGAAAGGATAATTTCTATCTAGAGCCAAATTCAATAGTAAAGGTGTTATAAGCTGTGTAATTAAGCAAAATTATTACTCCAGGAAAGCTCTGACATCAGCAATGAATTTTTCTGCCTAGAGATGTTGGCTAGGGGATTAAACCCGGCCCCCCAAATTATAAAGGCCTTTTGCCTATAAAGTGGGATATATGCAAGGAGAAAGCAGTAAGTCCCTGTTGTCGAAGACCTGGTGTGAGCATGAAAAAATGTTATGAGACGTCACTTGCTTAGGTACAACTGGCCTCTGATGCCAGAGAGCGTTACCAAAGGCCACCTAAAGCATACAGAAAAATATTGGTCCCCCTGCGAAAGCAAGACTCCTCCACAGTATCAGCTACACCCAACAGCCTGGAGATACTGTGTCAACAGTGG
Organism: Rhizomys pruinosus; assembly: GCA_009823505.1. NCBI lineage: Eukaryota > Metazoa > Chordata > Mammalia > Rodentia > Spalacidae > Rhizomys > Rhizomys pruinosus. The sequence goes on from VZQC01012434.1 coordinate 178,334, forward strand.
CAGTCCAAGTGTCTATATATATATATAATATATAGTATATATTATATATATATATACCCAAATCTAATTGGCTATTAGCTCTCTCCTTGGAGGAATAACTCACAGTGGATGCCACAAGCTTATGTCCTCTAGTGGTTAGGAGATGTTATAAGCCACAATAAGAACTTGTCACCCTTTATAGAGAAACCACAGTTTGTGGATTAGCATACCATCCAAGCATCTGTGTCTATGCTCACAGCTTAGCTTGACATAATAATTAGTACTGCTTAAATGCCTGTACATCCAATTGCTTGTGCTTTGTTAGTATGACTAAAAAGGTATCACTGGAAAAGCTGTAAATCCATGAAGGGAAACAACCTGAACAGACTAGAGTCCAAAATGACAACTCCAAAGAAAGTAGACTGTTTTCTTCTCACCCACTTGTGCCCCTTTCCCAAAGCCCAGGGAACAAACTGCAGAAGAGGAGGCATGGTAGAATGTAAGGGCTGTGGAGAGATAGGGGTGAATCATGAGACTACAGGAATATAGTCTGGACTCCTAATTGATCAACATGCCTGTGCATACAAGCTTCTCCAACTGGTCTATGGGAACCTTGGGTTGTTCAAAATTTGGACATAGATACTTGCAAAATGCGCCAATTATCTAATTATATGACAAACTAAGTAACATCAATGTTATCTGCAAACAACTGTGTCATATTGTAGAATCCCTTAAAAATAAACAGATTAAAAAAAGAAAAACACCTCTTTTGAGACAAGTAACATAGGAAGACTATTAGTTTAATTATGTGAGATATCTCTACATGGAAATACGTTAGATCCTAACACATGGGAACACATAAAAACATGACATTACAGGGGTTTTTAAATGACATGAGAAAATGATGGTCACACATAATTTTATGAATTAATAAAGTTGTTTATGATGATCCTTTGTAAGCAGGCACAGCTGAAAATATGAATAAGGCAGTGGTTTGGGAAAGACAAGGTTACTGATGTACCAAAAGGAGTTTTGTAGGGTTTTAGAGAACATAGTTAAAAAGGGTTTTGTTTGGGGTGATGACAGGCAGCAGATGTAAAGGAAAAATTGGAGAAGAAAACCTTAGATTAGAGGTTTACAATAAGTTTATGGGAGTAACAGCAATGGCAGGGTGAAAGGGAGGGGTTGCAGGCTGGAATCTGATGTGTGGAGAACTGAGATTCCTTAAGAAACACAAAACCTGGAAATAAATTTGTACTGAGTGGAAAAAATTAAAACCATTTCTTTAAAGGTGAGTAAGCAGCTGAGTGAAATAAAGGTAAGAAAAAGGAATTGAATTTTAAAGGCTAGAGAAAAACCAATGAAGTAGAAAGGCTGGGACTTGATATAAATATTATGTAAAACAATGTAAGAATTCAAAATACATCTGTATTAGTCAGGGTTCTCTAAAGAAACAGAAGTAACAGGACGAATATATAGCTATATACAATTTAATGATTTGCTCAAGTGGCAGAGTTCAAGGAGTCCAACAGTAGACACACCGCACTGGAGAGGCTGAGAATCCAGGGAAACTGCTCAGTCCGCAAGACTGGATGTCTCAGTAGTCCCAATCTGATGCTGAAGGCCCGATGGGTTCCAGGAGATCTGCCGGTCTCAGTACATGCTGGGATCCGAAGGGTTGATCACAGCAGCAAGACAAACTCACCAGATGAGAGAGGCAAGTCGCAGAGAAAAAGGGACCAGCTCCTTCTGCCGTGGCCTTTTATACTGCCTGCTGGCAGAAGGTAACGCCCACATTTGGGGTGGGCCATCCGGGTTGAGGTGGTCCAATCTGAAGATCCTTTTTCTCTTATTTGTTCCTTAGTCCAGTCAAGTTGACACACAAGATTAACCATCACAACATCCTTATAGAAATCATTAAATATACTATATAAAAGATGTCAAAATCCAAATTAATCCCTTAAAAAATAGGTAAATGTCATGCAAACAAAGTCAAAACCCAAAATAGTTGTCTTTAAAAGCCAGTAAATATGTAAAGTGATATAAATTTTTAATATAGTCATTATTAAGAGCCAGTAACTATACCATACAAGAAGTTAAAATGCAAAATAATGCCATTTAGAAATAGGTCAAAACAATGATAAAATTTATCGTCCTATAGTGGACCCTTGGCATTACTTTCTCAATCTGACATAAAAATGCATTGAATTTGTTATAGGGCATGAGAGACTGTGTTGGACTCTTTTGCTTTTCCATAATCCCATCAGGAACCTGAGATGAAAACCAAAACAAAAAATAAATTGTAAAAGGATTAAAACATAAGATTAAATGTCTGTAGTCCAGGGAATTCCCAGGCTATCTTGATCCCCTTAAGTTCACTAGTACTGGTAAGTTCCTGAGTGTCACCATTTTGAATTACGCCATGTACTAAATTTTTTTCAAAGCAAATTTCTATTGAAGCTTTGTGCATTTCATACAAAAGTTCAAATAAAAACTAGACCCGTGCGACCCTCCCTGCACCCCACCCCACCAGAGTGCATGCATTCTGCTAAAAGTGTTTTTCATCTTTTTCTCAGTCTCTCTCAAAACTCTTGAAGAAGTTTACTGTTTCATGCAGAAGTTCGCCATTTCAGTCAGTTCTTTGACCCAGTCTTGTTGTTGTTATTCCTTCCAATATGCATCACTCCAAAATGTGCACATCTGCATGCCACATATATCATAGGTTCTAGCATCTTCAGCTCGTGATTTTTTTTATCAGGCTGAAAGATGTCATGTTTGAAGTCTCCTCCTTGGCAAGCCCAAACCACCATCAGGTCTGCCCTTGTGCTCCACACTGGGGTTTTCCCTTCCCACGGTCACCAAATGAGGTCCAGTAAGCACCACATCCTGTCTTGATCTTCCTGTACTGGTCTCCATGATACAGCCTGGGTAGTCCAACAATGGCAGTCTAAACTCTGAAGAGGCTGAAACCCCAGTACTAGCTCAGTCCACAAGCTGGATGTCTCAGCAGTCCCCCATCTGGCACTGAAGATTTGGAGGGTTCTTGGAGAGACATGAGTCTTCAGTCCGTATTGGGAGGTTGAAAAGGTGTGTCTCCAGCACCAGTGTGTGCCCAGCATGTGGTGTGAGAGGACCTCATCTGCAGTCCACACAACACCAGGGTGTGAAAGACCAGGTGAGCCCCACCTACCTTGGTGCTTTGGGTACCCCTCCACCCCGTGAAGGCTTGGTATTACCCAGGACCACCCAACCTTCCTGTTCCAGCATGCGATCTTGGTGGAGTTAGACGCGCACACAGCACAACACCAGCATGCACCCAGCGCATAGTGTGAGAGGACTTCACCTGCGCCCTGCACAGTACCAGTGTGCAAAAGACCAGGTGAGCCCTGCTTCCTTTGGTGCTTTGGGCACCCCTCTGCCCCATGGAGGCTTGGTATTACCCCGGACCATGCAACATTTGAGTTTCAGTGTGTGACGTGAGCAGAATTAGAACTGAACAATACAATACACCAAATGGACCTCACAGACATATACAAAATATTCCACCCAAACACCGGAGAATATACTTTCTACTCAGCACCTCACGGAAGATTCTCCAAAACTGACCCCATACCGGGGCACAAAATAAACTGTGGAGTTATGAATTTTCTTGCTGGATGAATGCTAAAGGCTTGAAAGAAGCCTCTCAAAGAGTTAGCGGAGGGCTAACTTGGTATGATTGTGCTCCAATGCTTGGGTTTGGTAGAAGTTTGCAGAGTTTAGCTAAGACTCTGCCCTTGATTGTTTATACTTGGAATGTAAACACAGAAATTGTTAGACATATTATTGCTGAAACCCAATGTCACTATGTTCCCTGTTTACTTTTATGGTTAGGCCTGCTGAACCTTGAATTCTGTTCCTCTCCTGAAGCCTTCCTTGCATCTAGCACGTATACATTGTGTAGCTTTCTGTAATTGTCCTTGGAAAACCTCTGCAACCTGTGAGAGATATAAAAGCTTAAGATTCAGAAATAAAATTTTGTCAGCCTTCCTTCGAGTTGGTTGTCCATGTCCTACATCAGAGTGGTGGTCCAGGTCTCGGAACCTAGAGTTCCACACAAATGGCACCCAAACAGGGACCTGAATGATAAATTGAACAGGCCACCGACTCCTGCAGAAGAGGTAAGCAGCAATGGGGCACTAGGTCAGTAAAAATCCATTTGTCACAGTAATTCATCATTTTTTGAAGGAGATTAATGTTAAAGTTTTACTCTCTCAGTATCAAGTTATAAAATAGTTTTAGAATACAATCCATAGTTGAAGATACTGCGGCACTGGATTTAGACTCATGGGAGAAAGTGAAAGTAAATGTATAAAAGGCTTATAAGCAAGAAAAAAAATCCCTCCAGATTGGTGGGTTTCATGGGCAATATTCACTCAGTATTGATAAGATTGGAAGGAAAAACATGTGATATTAAAGCCCCTACAGTTAAATCCTTACATGAATATGAAATTAATAAAGATAATAAAAGTCGTGTTTTTGCTGATAAAGCTATCATGTTCGGTGAGGAGATAGATAACCTTGCAGGGGGTGGCTGTAGACACCTCTGGCAAGATTTCCCTCCACTGCCACCTGAGTGGACTACTCCCCCCAAGGTTTTCCAAATCCAGCTTCCCTGATGTCTCCTGCTGTCCCTAACCCTCCTACTACCTCTCCTCAGATAACTTTCCCCACTGCTTCACCTTTTCTGAATAGCACTAAATCTGTACTGCCTTGTCCTCACGAATATCTTCCTTGGTTTGCTTTTCCTTTAGCCACCTGAAACAAAATATTAACTCCTGGAATGCATTGGGGTTTGATGTTATGACCAACTTCAAAAAGGCCTTCACCCTTTATGGAGCAACTTCTAAATTTAATACTGAATTCTTAAAAACCTGGACAAATAATTGGCTCCCACATGATTTTTCATTTTTAGCAAAAATGATACCTACACCTCAACAATTTTTATAATGGCAAATATGAGTTTCTGATAAAGCTAAGCAAATGTTACAGGATCATATTTCTCGTGGTAGTCCTGCCTATTTAACTTATGACATGCTAACAGGCACAGAGACAGTGGCAAATACTCAATCAGATCAAATCCAATTGCTTACGATGTACTGGATTAAGGAGGTAGCCATTAGAACATGGGGAAAAAATGGACACAGATGCAGCTGTAGGATCTTTTGTAAAAACTGTGCAAGGTCCTTCTAAAGATTATACTCAATTTATTAGTAAATTGCAATATACTATTAAAAAACTATAAAAAATACTACTGTACAACAGATCCTTCTTAAACAACTGGCTTATGATAATACTAATGAAGACTGCTAGGAAGTTATCAGACCAATAAAAAATTAAGGAACAACTATGGATTACATAAAGACTTGTAAAAATATTAACTCTTTCAAACATAAAACAAAAATAACAACTTTAAAAACTTTCACAGTCCATAAAACATCTGATGTTAAATGTTACAACTATGACAAGATGGGACATGTACGTAAAGACCGACGTGTCCCTAATCAACTTCCTAAAAACCCTGTTAATTCCTCTACAAAAAAAGCCCCCTGGAGTGTGCCCAAGGTACAAAAAGGGACTTCATTGACTTAAAATGTAAATTTAACTTTAATAAAAATAAAACAAAACAAAACAAAAAACAATACAGGACAAAAACAAATCGTATAAAAAAAAAACTAATACAGGGGCCTGCCCTTGGCCCCATACAAATTTAAAAAAAACAACACAAACTTTAAATGATAGTTTGTTATTTAATAATATTTTGATAATATTTTATTATAAGCAACTACTAAAGACATATTAATATATTAATTTAAGTATATTAATATAATAATAAATATCCCAGCCCCTAAAACCTTGGAGTTACTTTTTATACATAATCCTCACAAAATACCAACAGGATATTATGGCCGGATTCCAAAAAACATAGTTGAACTATTATTAGGATAAAGTAGCTGCACCGTGTTGGGTCTTATACTTCATATTGATGTTATAGATAAAAATTATCAAGGAAAATTTTCTCTTATGTTACATGTATCCAAAAATCTTAGAGTCCCTAAAAATAATTTATTACACAGCTGTTACTCCTTACATATTGTCATCCTAAAAATAAAACTAATAATAATAAAACTAGAGGCTTTGACAGCACTATCCCATTTGCTACATTGATCACTCTACTCCAAAAACATTTTAGATCCATGTTGACCCTTCATATATAACAAAAAGGCATTTACTAACATGTTAGCTACAGGAGCTAATGTTTCAATCATTCACACTGAGAAATGGCCTGATTTCCGGCCTAAAGAAAGAGCCAGGGCTACTCTGTTAGGAGAAGGCTCATCATCAGCTGAACAAACTTTTATCAGTACTGAGATTTTACAAGCACAAAGGGCTGATAACATTTTAACATTTCTACAGCCTTTTATCACCCCACTGCCTATTAATTTATGGAAGCATAATTTTCTACAACAAACCAATACAAAAATCTCCATTCTTAAACCTTTTTCATAGGGGCCACTAAATTACAGCCACTAAAAATAAATTAAAAATCTAATAACCCTCTAGGTCCTTCTTGAGTTTTTCAGTCTCTCCCCTTAGCTCAGATATCATCTCACTCCAGTAGGACTAGCTAAGATCAAGAAAACAAAAGACAACAGATGCTGGAGGGGTTGTGGGGAAAGGGGAACACTCATCCACTGCTGGTAGGAATGTAAACTTGTACAACCACTATGGAAAGCAGTGTGGAAAACACTTAAAAGACTTGGAATGAGCTTACCACCTGACCCAGTCATACCACTCCTGGATATGTACCCCAAAGACTCATCCTACCACAAAGATATATGCACATCCATGCTTATTGCAGTTCTCTTCACAATAGCAAAGAGCTGGAACCAATCCATATGCCCCTCAACAGACAAGTGGATAACAAAAATATGGCACATCTACACAATTACTATTCAGCGTTAAAGAAAGATAGCATTATGAACTTTGCAAGTAAATGAATGCAGCTCGAAGCCATTATGCTGAATGAGGTGACACAGTCCCAAAAAGACAAACGGAGAATGGTTTCCCTCATTTGTGGATGCTGACACCAAATCCCCCAGATGAGAGGCAAGCTGAATGACAGTATGATTATATTTTGGTTTATCTGTAAGCAACTATGTTGTCATAATGTGAATCTCTCAATGGGCTCTAGAATCCACCCACCAATTATTTTCAGACTCTGTAATTACTGTATATGGGTGGAGAGTATGTATCCATATTTTAGAGTAATATGAAATTAATGGAGGAAAATGTGAATTCCTAAGCAAAAAAAAAGACTGAGAGAAAGATGCAGGACAGTTATGGCAGAATGCATGATCTGGGATGGGATGGGGTGGGGTGGGGGGAAAGGATGGGGGAATATGCCTGAACAGAAATGAAAAATGATGTATGAAATACATAAAACATCAATAAATAAATTTTTAAAATAAAAAAGATTATTGCACAAATGACAAAAAAATCTAATAACCCTACCTAGACCCTTCAGTGGTCACTTACTATGAAAAAATTAACAACTATCCAAAATACTATACAAAAATAACTCAAAGAAAGACATTTAAAACTTACCACCTCACCTTAAAACTTCTCTATATTTACTATTTAAAAATCTAAAAATTAACATATACTTATTAATCTCAAAAATGTTAATAACAGTTTAATTCCCATGGGCCCATTACAACCAGGCTTGCCCTCCCCTGCCTACATCCCTGATAAATGGCCACTTATTGTTATTCACTTACAAGATTGTTTTTTCACTATTCATCTCCACCCTGAGGACCATCCTGTATTTACATTTTCTCTACCTCAACCAAACTACGAAGACCCCTTACAGAGATACCAATGGACTGTCCTGCCTCAAGGAGTAAAACACTCTCCCTCTATCTGCCAATGGTATGTAGATCAGGCTCTGCAACCTTTAAGAGCCAAATATTCTACTTGTTATATTATTCATTATATGGATGATATATTAATTACTAAAAAACAAGATACTTTAGACACTCTTTTCAGAGAGTTTCTTTCTAAATTACAACAATATGGACTTATTTTAACACCTAAAAAAATTCAAAGTACCACTCCTGTTTCATATCTTGGTTACATAGTAAACCATACTAAAAATCAAACCCCAAAAACTTTCTTTTAAACATAATAATCTAAAAATTCTCAATAACTTTCAAAAATTATTAGGAGATATTAATTGGTTTCGACCATCTCTGGGCATTCCTACTTCAGCACTAACATTTATTTTCTACTTTAAAAGGTGATTCAGCACTTAATAGCTCTCAAGTGCTATCTCCTGATGCCTTATTAAAATTATAACTAGTAAAACAACAAATTAAGGATGCGTTTCTTCACAAAGTTGATTATAACTGGCCAGTACAACCTGTGACAATTCCCTCTGCACGTACTCCCACTGCCATTATTACTCAAAAATTATTACCATTAGAATGGGTTTATCTTCACTCAAAACAACAAAAACATTTATCTTCTGTCCAATTAATAGGATGACTCTTAGCTACCTCTAGATGATGCATTATATACATGTTGGCACCCAGATATTATATTTTTACCCATTACTATGAAAGAGTTTTCCTTTACATTTCCTCATACTACTTGGTTACAAATTGGTCTTACTAATTATATGGGACAGTTACAGTATGGACTTCCTACAGAAAAATTATAAACATTTATTAAACATACTAAATTTGTTATTAACAATATGTTTCTTCCTCTCTAATCCCTAAAGCTCCCACTTATTTTACAGATACCTCAATGAATGGTGAGTAAGCCATTGTTGGTCCTGACATCTAAAAATCCTGTTGGGCCATATCATTCTGTTCAACATTCTAAACTCGTTGCATTAATTCAATTACTAACAAAAATACAGAAACCTTTAAACAAAGTATCTGACTCTAAGTATGTTGTCCAGCTCTTCCCCCATATAGTTACAGCCTCCTTACATTCTACTCACCCTACACTATTCACTCTTTTTTCACTACTTCAATCTTTGTTACCAAATCTTACCTGTCTTTTATATATCACTCGTATCTGTTCACATTCAAACCTACCTGGACCTTTAGCTGAGGGTAATGCCTTGGCTAATACCCTGGCTATGCCTATATTTTCTACACTTCAACAAAAACATTCTGCCTTACATTCAAATACTTTTCATCTGCACAATGCCTATAAAATCCCTCTTTCTCAAACACACTCGGTCATACACTCCTGTTCTATTTGTGTCCCCCTTCATACTTCTACTACCCCCAGACACTCTATATTCTTTTTTTTATTTATTTTTTATTTTTTTAAGGGATTCTACAATACAATGACACAGTTGTTTGCAGATAGCATTGATGTCACTCATTATGTCATACAATCAGGTAATTGGTGCATTTTGCAAGTATCTATGTCCAAATTTTGAACAACCCAAGGTTCCCATAGACCAGTTGGAGAAGCTTGTATGCACAGACATGTTGATCAATCAGGAGTCCAGACTATATTCCTGTAGTCTCATGATTCACCCCTATCTCTCCACAGCCCTTACAATCTACCACGCCTCCTCTTCCGCAGTTTGTTCCCTGGGCTTTGGGAAAGGGGCACAAGTGGGTGAGAAGAAAACAGTCTAATTTCTTTGGAGTTGTCATTTTGGACTCCAGTCTGTTCAGGTTGTTTCCCTTCATGGATTGACAGCTTTCCCAGTGATACCCTTTTTAGTCATACTAACAAAGCACAAGCTATTGGATGTACAGGCATTTAAGCAGTACCACTTATTATGTCAAGCTAAGCTGTGAGCATAGACACAGATGCTTGGATGGTATGCTAATCCGCAAACTGTGGTTTCTCTATAAAGGGTGACAAGTTCTTATTGTGGCTTATAACATCTCCTAACCACTAGAGGACATAAGCTTGTGGCATCCGCTGTGAGTTATTCCTCCAAGGAGAGAGCCAATAGCCAAATAGATTTGGAATATATATATAGAGAGACACTTGGCTGCCACTGTTGCACAGTATCTCCAGGCTGTTGAGGTGTAGCTGATATTGACGGAGGAGTCTTGCTTGTCTCAGGGAGACCAATATTTTGCTGTATTGCTTTAGTGGCCTTTGGTAACGCTCTCTAGCCTTTGCAGAGGCCAGTTGTACACTAACAAGTGACGTCTCACAACATTTTTCATGCTCACACCAGGTCTTCGACAACAGGGACTTACTGCCTTTCTCCTTGCATATATCCCATTTATAGGCAAAAGGCCTTTATAATTTGGGGGGGCAGGTTTGAATCCCCTAGACACTCTACATTCTAATCATATCTAACAAGCTAATTTTACACATTTTCCCACACAAAGAGCCAATCTTCTTTTCATGGTTATTACCAATTCATCCTTTATTTAAACAGTACCCACAAAAAAAGGGGGGTTAGCAACTATATATGGTCCCTTCCCACAATTACGTTTCACATTATTTACTATCAATTTTTACTTCTCCCCACATCCCACTCCTCAACTCATGCTAATTCACATTTTACTTCCTCTTCAAAACCACTTCTACTGGAACCTATTCCAGTTCTAACAAACCAGGTCAATTAAAAATAATGGGAGGGGCCGGAGAGATGGTCTAGTGGTTAAGAGCACCGACTGCTCTTGCAGGGGACCCGGGTTTGATCCCCAGCACCCACATGGTGGCTGAGAACCGTCTGTAACTCCAATTCCAGGAGAACTCCAGTTCCAGGGGAATCTGACACCTTCTTCTGACCTTCTTCTGACCTCCGCACATTACACAACTCAGGTGCACAAACCTACATGCAGACAGTACATTTATACACATAAAAAAAGAAATAAATAAAATTCTAAAAAAAGTGTTTGCCACCATGCCCATCCAGAAAAAAAGATAATTTAAAAAAATAATGGGAAAGAGATATGCTCTTATCACCGTAGGTGATGGATCAGACGTTTGGGCTCCACTCCACTGTATCCACCACCTACACCCAGACACAGGAGAAAAGATGGGTCAGCACCATGACAACGTTGACACAGAAGTCAGCAGACATGACCATATATCGGCCATCTTGTAAGAGACCTCACTCCACCAAATCGCAAACATCTCCATATCCCACATGGGCTCAAATGAAGAATTTATCCAGAAAAGCTGAACCTACTCTTCCACAATTCAGGAAACCCCCTGACGCCTGATTGTCTTCTGCTTGCCATGATGGCAATCCTAACCTGTGCTTCGGGGATGAGTGCTCATAATTACACCTACTGGGCATATATTCCTTTGCCCCCTCTTCTGCAGATACTGGATTGGACTGACCATGGCCCTTTAATATACACCAATGACTCCTTTCATTCTCCCCCCCCCCGCCCCGGGGAAATGGGGCCTATCCCCAAACCTGAGGAGGAAGGAAATAAAGTTAATATATCTTTGGGATTCTCTACTCTCTTTATTTGCTTTGGGATGCTTGATGTATGTCTAATAATATTTCCTCAGTGATGGGGATACAATTGTGCCAATCAAACTGGATTCCACATAGACTTTCATGTCAGTGTTTCTTTTCTGTTCAATTTTACTAAGAAAAAAATATATCAAAGGTCAAGTAGGTAATAAGACTTACCGGGAGCTTTTACTACCCAAGAAACCATGTGAAGCTGTATCCTGGACTCATCAACACGAGGACATTTGTGGAGTAACTCTTGAGGCTCATTTGACAAGATTGCTACATTATACGAATACACCTTTACTGACTGGGGACCGCATGGATACTTTAATAGTTGTAATACTTTCTCTTGTAATGACTCTTCAGATATTACTTTTAACAGAACTTATTTTAATCACACAACTTCCGGCTTGGGGAGCAACACAGATGTGGTTCTTTCTTTTTCTTTTTTTTTTAAGTCGTTTTTCTTTTTTTTAATAGATATTTTGTACAAGATTATCAAATATAGACCCATGTCCCCCACCCTATCCCCCCACTCCACCAGAGCTCATGTATTCTCCCAAACATGCTTTTCATCTCTTTCTCAGTCTTTCTCAATATTCTCCATGTGGAAGTTGACTCTTTGAGCAGAAGTTCACTGTTTCAGTCAGTTCTTTGATGCAGTCTTTTCTGTTGTTATTGTTCTTGATGTTCTTCTTGTTGTTGTTTCCAATATGTATCACTCCCAACTGCTTGGACAAAAGCTCAAGGGGCTTTGCACAAGAAATAGTTACAATTAGGTAATTGGCACTAGCATCCACAGATGAGGGATACCATTCGTCGTTTGTTTTTCTGGGACTATGTTACTTCACTCAGCATGATATCATCTAGCTCCAGCCATTTTCCTGCAAGCTCATTATGTCATCTTTCTTTAATGATGCATAGAACTCCACCATGTAGATGTACCATACTTTCTCTATCCACTCGTCAGTTGAAGGGCATTTGGGTTGGTTCCAGCTCCTTGCTGAAATAAACATGGCCATGCATGTATTTCTGCAGTGGGGTGAGTCTTGAGCGTACATACCTAGGAGTGGTATGGCTGGGTCAGGTGGCAAGTTCATTCCAAGTCTTCCAAGGGTTCTCCACACTGCTTTCCATAGTGGCTGCAGGAGTTTACGTTCCCACCAGGAGTAGATGAGTGTTCACCTTTCCCCACAACCTGGTATCATTTGTTTTCTTGATCCTAGCCAGTCTTATTGGAGTAAGATGATATCTTAAAGTGGTTTTAATTTGCATTTCCTTGATGATTAGTGATGTTGAACACTTCGTAAGATGTTTCTCAGCCATCTCTAATTCCTCACTTGTGAAGTCTCTGTTCAGCTCTTTGCTCCATCTATTGAGTAGGTCATGTTTTCTTTCTCCTTTGTTTTTTGAGTAGTTTATATATTCTGGAAATCAATGCTTTGTCAGATGTTTCTGTGGTGAAGTTTTCTTCCCACACTGTGGGATTTCTCTTCCCTTCCTTGATTATTTCTTTTGATGTACAGAAGCTTTTGAGTTTAATGGGGTCCCATATGTCAATTGTCTGACCTTAATTCTTGCACAGCTGCTGTCTGATTTAGGAAGTCTTTTCCTATGCCTATGTCTTGTAGTCTGCTGCCAACTTTTTCTTCTGTTGCCTTCAGAGTTTGGGGTTTCACGTTGAGGTCTTTAATCCATCTGGAGTTGACTTTTGTACAGGGTGAGAGGTAGGGGTTTAATTTCATTCTTCTACAAGTGGTGATCCAGTTTTGCCAACACCACTTGCTGAAGATGCTGTCTTTTCTCCATTGTGGCTTCTTGGCCCCCTTGTCAAATATGAGATGGCTGAAATTGTATGTGCTCAGATTTGGATCTTCGGTTTTGTTCCATTGGTCAACAGGTCTGTTTTTGTGCCAGTACCAGGCTGTTTTTATGACTATAGCCCTGTAGTATAGTTTGAAGTCTGGTATAGAGATCCCCCCTGTGTAGCTCTTTTCACTCAGGGTTGTTTTGGCTATTCGGGGTCTTTTGTTTTTCCAAATGAATTTAAGAACTTTTGTTTCCAAGCCTGTGAAGAAACTCTTGGGGATTTTGATTGGGATTGCATTAAATCTATACAAGAGTTTCGGTAGAATGGACATTTTTACAATGTTAATTTTCCCAATCCATGAGCATGGGAGGTTTTTCCATCTTCTGAGGTCTTCTTCAATTTCTTTCTTTAAGGGTTTAAAATTTTTGTTTTAGAGATCTTTGGTGTCTATGGTTAGGTTTGTTCCTAGGTATTTTATTGTTATGGGGGCTATTGTGAGTGGGAAGGTCTCCTCGAATTCCTTCTCCATGTGCTTGTTGTTGGTGTAAAGAAAGGCCACTGATTTTTTTAAAGTTAGTTTTGTATCCTACCACTTTGCTGAAGCTGTTAATTGTTTCTAGGAGATTTCTGGTGGAGTTTTTAGCATCCCTTAAGTAAACAATCATATCATCAGCAAATAGGGATAGCATGACTTCCTCTTTTCCAATTAATACTCCTTTAATTTTATTTTCTTGCCTTATTACTCTAGCAAGTGTTTCAAACTCTATATTGAAGAGGAGTGGTGACAGAGGGCAGCCTTGCCGAGTTCCTACCTTTAAAGGGAATATTTCTGTCATTTTCCCATTTAGGATGATATTGGCTGTGGGCTTCCTGTATATGGCTTTGATTACATAGAGGAATGATCCCTCCAATCCAATTCCCTCTAGGACTTTAAGCATGAAGGGATGCTGGATTTTGACAAATGCTTTTTCAGCATCAATTGAGATGATGTTGTGGTTTTTGTCTTTCATTCCATTTATGTGCTTGATGATGTTTATTGATTTTCATATGTTGAATCATCCCTGCATCTCTGGTATGAATTCAACTTGGTCATGATGGATGATCTTCTTGATGTGAGTCTGTATGTGATTTGCCAGTATCCTGTTTAGAAATTTTTGCATCTGTGTTCATTAGGGAGATGGGTCTTTAGTTCTCCTTTTTGTTGTATCTTTGCCTGGTTTTGGTAATAGAGTGAGGCTGGTTTCAAAGAAGGAATTTGGGAGAATTCCCTCTGTTTGTATCCTTCTAAACAATTTCAGTAATAATGGTTGTAGGTCTTTTTGAAATGTTTTATAGAATGCTGCCGTGAAAACATCTGGGCCTGGGCTTTTTTCAGTTGGGAGGTTTCTTACAACATCTTCAATTTCTTCATGTATTATGGGTCTGTTTAAGCTGTCAATCTCTTCTTGGTTGAGCTTTGGTGATTCCCAAGATTTCAGACATTCATCCATTTCTTCTAGGTTTTCAAACTTGGTAGATTATAGGTTTTTGAAGTATTCCCATATGATTTTCTGGATCTTTTCCTTATCTGTTGTGATATTTCCCTTTTCATCATGGATTGTATTGACTTGGAGTTGATTTGGAGTTTTCCTTCTTTCTTTTGGTTAACTGGGCTAGAGGTCTGTCTATCTTGTTTATTCTTTCAAAGAACGAGCTTTTGGATTCATTGATTTTTTGTATTATTTTCTTTGTTTCTATTTCATTGATTTCTGCTCTGATTTTTATTTCTTCCTGTCTGTTGCATTTAGGGTTGATCTGTTGTTGCCTCTCAAGTGCTTTTAGCTGCAGTGTTAGATCATTCACTTGTGCTCTTTCTGATTTTCTAATGTAGGCACCCAGAGCTATAAACTTCCCTCTTAGTACTGCTTTTAAGGTATCCCATAGGTTTTGTTATGTTGTATTGTCATTGTCATTCAGTTCCAGGAATGCTTTTATTTCTTTCTGTATCTCTTCCTTGACCCATTCATTATTCAAGAGTGTGCTGTTTAGTCTCCATGTGTTCTTGTAGGCAGTTGGGCTTATCCTGGTGTTGATGTTGAGCTTTATTGAACTGTGGTCTGATAGAATGCATGACATTATTTCAATCATTTTGTATTTGTGTAGGTTTCTTCTGTGTCCTAGTATGTGGTCGATTTTGGAGAATTTTCCATGGGGTGCTGAGTAGAAAGTGTATTCTCTGGTATTAGGGTGGAATATTCGGTAGATGTCTGTGAGGTCCATTTGGTGTATCATATTGTTCAGTTCAGATGTCTCTCTGTTTATTCTTTGTCCTGTTGACCTGTCCAAAGGGCTCAGTAGGGTATTGAAGTCCCCTACTATGAGTGTACTGGGGTTAGTGTGTGACTTGTGGTCCTGGAGAATTGTCTTTATAAAGTTTGGTGCACCAGAGTTTGGGGCATATATATTCATAATTGTGAAATCTTCTTGGTGAATTGTTCCTTTGATAAAAATGTAATGGCCTTCTTTGTCTCTTCTGATTTCTTTTACTTTGAAGTCTATTTTGTCTGATATTAAAATAGCAACACCTGCTTTCTTTTTGGTACCATTTGCTTGGAATATTTTTTTCCATCCTTTCACTTTAAGGTGGTGCCTGTCCTTGAAGGTAAGATGTGTTTCTTGTAGACAGCATATCGATGGATTCTGTTTCCTAATCCAGTCTCCCAGTCTATGTCTTTTGATTGGGGAATTTAGTCCATTAATATTTAAGGTTATGACTGATAGGTTTGTGTTGCTTCCTTTTGCCTTATTATCCATTTGCGGTTTGGGTTTAGGTTTCTACTTCTGCAGTTATGCTTTTATTGATTTCTCTTTCTAGGTGCCTGGGGATGGTTGCTCCCTTCTTCTGTCCTTTGAATTGCTTCAAGTATTCTCTGAAGGGTTGGTTTTATGGACATGTGTTCTTTCATCTTGTTTATGTCATGGAAGATTTTTCTCTCTCTTTCAACTATAATCGACATTTTTGCTGGGTATAGTAACCTGGTTTGGCATCTATTGTCCTTTAACACTGGGAATGCTTTGCTCCACGTTCTTTTTGCTTTCATAGTTTGCATTGAGAAGTCAGTTGTAATTGTGATAGGTTTCCCCTTATAGGTCACTTGTTGTTGTTCTCTTGTGGCTTTAAGGATTTTGTCTTTGTTTTGAGTGTCTAGCATTTTATCTATGATGTGGCTCGGAGGGTTTCTTTTCTGATCTTGTCTGGAGTTCTATGTGCTTTTTGTATATGTATTGGTTTGTCCTTTTTTAGTTTGGGAAATTTTCATCTATTATTCTGTTGAAGATCTGATCAATACCATTCTCTTGGGATTCTTCTCCTTCCTTTATTCCTATGATGCAGAGGTTTGATCTTTTCATAGTGTCCCACAGTTCCTGATTGTTCCACTTTTGTGTAAATTTTTCATAATCTTTCCTTGAGGTTTTTAGTTGTTCTGTGTTATCTTCCAGGTCTGATATTCTTTGTTCTGCTTCCTCCATTCTGCTTCTCAGGCTTTTTCCATTCCTTCCCTCTTGATTGGATGAGTGTTTGACTTCCTTTTTCATTTCCTCTTCTGATTTCTTTAGTATTTTTATTTCCTTTTGGAGCTTCTCAGTCCCTTCCTGTTGCTCTTTGCTTTGCTGGTTTGTTTCCTTATCTTTTTCAACATGGGATCTTTTCAGTGTTTCCACTTCCTTCTTGAGTTCTTCGTTCTCTTTTCTTAATTACTTGATTTGTTCTTTATAATCTTGCACTTCTTTAAGTATGTTCACGATTGTGCTTCTGATATCTGTGTCCTGGGCCATCTCCAGGGGGATCCCACTGTAGGAATCTTCCACAGGGTTTGTAGAGCTTGGTGTGGGATTATCCAGCACCTTTCCCATATTGTCTCTTCTTCATTTTCCTGGCTTATGGACTTCTCCTTGCCTGTATTCCAATGTGAGTCCCAAATGCCTCTTCACTGTGTTGAAGGCTTGCTTTGCTTGCCTCCTTCAGATGCCTTCATAATCCCAGTTGGTGGGGGGGGGCTCATTAGCCCGAGCACCGGTACGGTACCTGTGCTTCAGGTGGTCTTGGGATATCTCCAATCTCAAGACTCACACAACCCCACCTTTTATACCAGCTGAGAGGATAACTCTGCCCCCACAGCCACAAAAGCCAATTAAGCTAAAGACAACTAGATTAACTAGATTAAGTCAAACAACAATCTGCCTTGCTGAAGCACCCAGCTCCTACCTACCTATGTGCACTTCAGGTGGTCTTGGGAGATCTTCCTGTTTTGGCCTACTTTACTGTGCCTTCATACTTCCTTTTGCTTTTACATGGGAGGACCCAAAAACCAGGTTTGCAGGCAAGCCTTGGTCCTTTGACTCTGGTCCTAACATACCCTTCTAGTACTCTCAGGTCAGGTCGAGTCAATGCCACATGAGACCTACGGCCTCCAGAGACAGCAGACCGCAGTCTCTCTTTTCTAGGATTAGTTGGCTTCTTCCACCACTGGATCAACCCTTGTACCAGGCAGCTAAGGAGCCCCCATGGGGTCTCTCTCCACCCCGCTATCATTCACCACTCTCTGCCCTCTTGCCTGCCCCCCATACTTTAGCTCTCCCAGACTCTTCATGCCCTTTCTACCTCTCTCCCACCCCACCATCGTCCACTTCTCTCTCCTTAGGATGCCCTCCTGCCTGCCCCCCTACTTTGGCTCTCCTGGACTCTTCATGCCCTTTCCACCTCTTTACAGACAGAAAGTTGGGAGTGGGCTACAGGGGCCTTAGCCCAACCCGTTGAGCCCTCATACTGGGCAGAAGCATTCCTCTCCAAATAGCTTGACCCCACTATCGTCCTCTCTTCCCCTTCCTGCTCCTACCTCAGTGGAGTCCACAACCACTGACCTGCCCTCTCACGGCAGGGGACAGTGTTCTCCTTAAAACTTTATCTCTTAAGTCTCTTGATCCCAGCTGGACTGGATCCCACATCATCACCCTTACTACACTGTCAGCAGCCAAACTTCTAGGCCAGCCACACTATTGGTATCATTTGTCCAGACTCAAGAGAGCCCCAACCCAGGATGGATAGTCCATCAAACAGCTGGGACCCACTATTCTCGGGTTTTCCAGAGACCCTCAAGGACAGGTCTGAATGGTCAGGTATGACAGCCTTCACCCTCTGTACTTTCGCCCTTCCTCTGCTCCCCCTGCTGCCACAGGTACCAGACTCTGCGACACCCCTGCCTGTTTGCTATCTGTCTTATTATTGTCTCAGTCTTCACCTGACCAGGTGATGCTGTGCCAGTTTCAACATACTGCTGGCATGTCCATGCTTGAGATACCTGGACAGATGAAACTGGAGAGCCCATGTTTAGACCGTGTCCTGTAACCAAGATCAACTAACAGGAAGAGGAGCCTCTCCAAACTCAACCAGGAGACTCCTGATCTCAGCACCGGGTCTCCTCTGCTTCTTACAGGAACACATCCAGGAGGTCTCCAGAGTGGTCTTTACATCCCTACATCCCTGTGCCCACAGCCCTGCCTACTCCTGACTCTCCCTCCTGTCATTATCCTAGCTCAGCAGGAAGAAGACAGAGCAGAGTCATCACCCCCTACACCTTAAGAGTCTGGGATGTTAGGCCAGGCTGGGGGCAAAGCCAAGATGGCATAGACTGGATGGACCCTACTTTCTTTTCTGGTCAGGCCAGATTCCCATGAGACCTCTCCATCTGAGACCCACCTCCAGATCTGAGCCCCTGACTTAGTTTAATTGGCCAGATTCCAACAGGTTACTATCTCCCCTCCCCCCTATAAAAGCCTCTCCCCAATTCTTAAAAGCGCACTTTTCATGGCCCTCAGGATGGCCGGGCCATGAATTCCCTGAGAGAGAGACAGAGATTGCATTTCCTGGAATAAATACCTACCTTTATTTACCTTTTAATTTAGACTGTTTCAGCCTCTTCTTAGTGTCGGTTATACTTCTCAACACCCAGAGAGAGAGAGATAGAGCAAGAATAAAGAGATATCAAGACATCATTCTGAGCACAGACACAAAATGTTCATGAAAGACATCTACATTTATTCTAAAAAGGGCTGAGCTAACCCTGAGTGAATGGTGGCTGCTGTGGGTACCCATGGTAGCCTTTGGGGGCTGGTGGTCAGCCTATGGTAGCTCTTCCTCAGGTTCCTAACAATTCACATTCACTCCACATAGAAAATTGTTACTACGTCCAAAGACCCAAAATTCACAAGCCATTATGATATTAAGGTAGCAAAAAAATAAAACCAGATTAACTTGCCAAAAAATAAGAATTCTGGCCTGGTTGGAACTTTACCTTTGCTGTTTCACTGGTCAGTCACCTAGTCATAGGACTACCCTTAGGAAGGCATGTTCATCTTAAGTCATGCTAAATAGATGGATGGAGTCCCTAGCGCATTAAGGAGATAGTGAACTTTTCTTACAGAACCCTGTCCTAGTGCAGTTCTTGTGGATCTGGATTGCAGACATGTAGGTCTCCCATAAGTCCTGCTTGATTTTCTGAATTCTTCAGAAAAGCATAATCTCTCTCCTTTTCTTCTTCAGTTTTTATATATTTTATTTTTTCAATTTTTTTACATTTTTTCATTCTTACTTTATGTTGTATGAGTATTTTGCCTGCATGTAAGTGCACCTGTGTCATGCAGAGCCTGAGGAGGGCAGAAGAGGACCAGAGTCCCTGGAAATGCAGTTATGAATAATGGATTGTTAGTCACCATGTGGGTGGTGGGAATCAAACCCAGGTCCCCTGCAAGAGCAGTCAGTGCTCTTAATCACTGAGCCATCTCTCCAGCCCCTCACAGCCCTTTTCTAAGCATGCTATCCCTGACACTGTGGGCTGCACCAATACCTTGCAATTCTTTATCTCTAAAAGCTTCCTCCTCCCCACCGTGTGCCTGTTAGTCCACCACATGTCTGACTTCATTGCAGGCTTAAAACGTGTATGGCTGCATGGCTTTTTCCCTTTTCTGCCCTGTTCCCCTCTTCCAGGAAGCAGCTGAGATTCCCATCTGGCCTTTCCCAAAAATTTCCCTTTAAATTCTAATACAATTGTCCTACAGCTTCCATGAGTCCTTTTATGAATGAGCCTAAGAACCCTCTAGGCAATGCTCTTTCTCCCCTATATCTATCAGTATCAAATCTATTTCAACATCTGTAAGTCTCCTTGGCACTACTATATATTTGTAATGCTTGTAGACTCTGAATTGCTTGTTAATACCAGATACTGTAGGGCTTTGAAATAATGAGATCTCTCAAAACTTGCTTTTGGACTTGAGATAGATAACTCATCTGGAAATCAACAAAAGTATGTATTTATATTTTATAGTAATATAAAATTAAAGGAGGAAAATGTGAGCTCCTAAAAAAAAAAAAAAAGACTGAGAGAAAGATGTAGGACAGTTATGGGAGAGTGCACGATCTGGGGTAGGGTGGGGGGAAGGGAAAGGGGAATATGTCTGAACTGAGAAATGATGTCTGAAATACACAAAACATCAATAAAAGCATTATAAAAAAATAAAAAATAAATAAAACAGCATCTCCCAGCAATTCCATACTAGGAATACATGTACTAAAGGAATAACACAACTAGAAGCATTCAGAGCACATGGACACAGGCCACAATGCCCATCAGCAGCGGATCCACTGTGATAGATCTACAGCATGGAATATACTGTCTTCAGGTTGATCAGTAAGCCGTAGCTATCAAGCTAAACAGAAACCTAGGCAAACTTAACTCTTCAGCTTACAGAAACATTCCTAGATAGTACAACTTCAAAGTAAATGCTGCTCACCGGAGCGATGGTGGAATTCCCCAGACAGGCACAGAAGAAGCTGGTAGGTCCAGATGTGCTTCATGAGTTTGCCTGATAATCATTCATTAAATCTCCCACAGACATCTCCACAGGCCAGCCAAATGTAGACAATCTGCCACTGAGATTTCCTTCCCAGGAGATTCTACAGTGGGTCATATTGACAATCAAAACCAACCATTACAAATGTAGAACAGAGCTGGGTGTGATGGAACATGCCTGTAATCCCAGCACTGGGGAGGCAGAGGCAGGAGGATCTCTGTGAGTTCAAGGCCAGCCTGGTCTACATATTGAGATCCAGGCCAGCTGGGACTAAAGGTAGACCCTGTCTCAAAACTACCACCAAAAAAAAAAAAAGGACCAAAAAGAAAAAAAAAAATAAATGTAGAACACCAAAAGTAATTGCTAATGTAATTATGGTGTTGGGTGATAATTATGCTGATTCAGGTTCATCGGCTATTACGAGGTTCTCATGAAGGTGGAAAGCAGCAGTCATCGGGAGACCAGACTGCAGGCCAAACACAGAAGCATCTACATCCAAATTTACTACCAGTCACATTAATTTTGTTGTTTTTCGAGCCATATAAGGCAGACTTTCAGAGGAATCCGGCGATCCCTGTAGGTTACGATGGCGTGCAATGCCGACAGAAGGCCCAGAGTTGCATTACATAAGAGATACCCACAACTTCGTTATTAACTTGTAAAGAATTAATGAATATTTGGAAAATTCAGGAAAAAGGACTACATTCTAACCAAGTTTGCAGAACTAGAAATGAGTTACTTTCTGTGGAGTGGGCCACAAATCCAATCAGAAAACAGTTGGTTACCCCAATGTGGTGGTTTGAAATGAGTGCTCCCCCATAGGCTCAAGTATTTGGACACAGGGTCTCTAATTTGTGGTGCTGTTTAGGATGGACATTCTGGAGGAAGTATGTCACTGCAAGTAGGCTTTGAGCATTCTTAAGGCTTGCTGGAGTTCTAGTTTTGCTCTGCTTCCTGTGACTTTGAAGATGTGAGGACTCAGCTTTATGTTCTGGCCACCTCTGCCATCACGCCTCCCCGCCATGATGGAGTCTTACCCTCTGGAACTGTCAGCCAAATCAACTCTTCCTTCTATAAGTTTTCTTGGTTCCTGTTTTATCACAGGAACAGAAGTGTAAGGAATACACCTGATAACAGCCTCTGTTACACTGGAGACATCTTGCCTGGCTAAACATTATTGAAGCTTGCAGGATTCACAGCTGGGTAAGATGATTGATGACTTCTGTCCTGCGGCAGTCTGCATAGCACTTTCTGGGACAAGAAACTCTAATTCAACTCAGTGAACTATACATAATAAGAAGATGTGGAATTAGGCAGGGCTTATTAGAAAGGTTCTAGTGGGAGAGAGAGGGAATGGGGAATTATATAATGGCTAAAATCCATTATATAAATGTATGAAGTATCAAAAAATAAAAATATTATTTAAAAGTATACTTCAAAAGCTGGGCATGGTGGCACACACTTTTAATTCAGCACTTGGGAAGCAGAGGCAGGCAGACCTCTGTGAGTTCCAGGCCAGCCTGGGCTACATAGTGAGTTCCAGGCCAGCTGGGGCTACAGGGATACCATGTCTCAAAAGCACCAAAAAAAAAAAAAAAAAGTATACTTAGAATTTTGCCCATGGATAATTTGAGTAAATTGGTTCTAAACAAGATTCTTTCACACTGATGTTCATCCTGTTTACCTGGACCATGCAACTCTGGGCCTCCTGTTGGCATTTGCACACCATCGTAACCTACAGGGATCGCCAGATGCTGGCACCGCTGTGCTTCCTCTGAAAGTCTGCCTTATATGGCTCGAAAAACAATAAAATTAATGTGGCTGGTGGTAAATTTGGATGTAGATGCTTTTATATTTGGCACGTTCCCTAATGTTATGTAAAGGGTTTTCACAAAGAGTTGGAAAATAATTTCTTAAAATCAAATAATAGAAAAAATTGTGTAGTGAAATGTGTTTCTCCCTGACCCTAGCCTGTTCCCCTCTTTATCGCCAACCACACTGAATAGTTCTCAGTGGTGCCTCCAGAGATGGGCAGGAAGGAAATGATGTTCAGTGACATTTCCAGCTCTAATAAAACTATCAACAGCAATATGAACAAGCTTAGGATATCTCCCATAAACAACTTCTTTGGTTTCGATGTGGCTTTTCCTGTTGAAACTCAAGTGGAAGTATAACTACCAATATAATAGCACAGAGAAGTGGTGGGGCCTATAGGAAGAGTTGGGTCATTGGGCTGGAGAGATGGCTCAATGGTTAGGAATACTAGCTGCTCTTGCAGAAGACCCTGCTTCAAATCCCTACTTAGCAGCTAACAGTCATCCATAACTCCAGTTCCAGGGGATCTTACACTCTTTTCTGTTCTCTGTGGGCATTTCATGACATGGGTACCCTTACATACATGCAGGCATAATAACAAATATACACAGTAACTAATTAATAGACATTTTGGGCCATGAGGACAAAGCCCTTAAGACCAGAAGAATGATTTTCTCTAGGGACTGCTTTCCTCTCCCAGGAGTCCAGCCTACTTTTTCATACCTGTCCACTTGTTCTCTGCTTTCTCACACCATGTTATGACACAACATGAGGTCCTTGCTAGATACAGCTGCCCAATTCTCAACTTTCCTGCCTTCAGAATCCAGAGCGCACGTGAACTTCTTTCCTTTATAAATAAACAATCTTTAGCATTCCATTATAGCAGCATCAAACAGGCTAAGATGGCAAGGTATCAAAATTCTTCAAGCAGGAACAATATCTTTCTTTTTGAGACCCCCATCCTGATTTATAGTTTTTCCAGAAAGACAGGAGTTGTAACACATACTGGAAGACAGGAAATAAACTGATAAGGATTACCATGCCCATCTAAAACTGTCTTCTTCTGGACTACATGCAGCTGGTTCAGGAAGATAGAACCTAGGTTTTTGAGCCAAATTATCTGGTTAGGTCAAAGGAAATATAAAAAGCAAGTCTTGCAAGAAACATAAAGTACATTTTCGGTAGCCATAGGTAACCCACTATTTGTCTGTGTCCATTTAATCCAAACCCATAACAGGAAGTCCAGTGTAAGCCAGGAGTGGACTGAAAATTAACAACGATTCTGTATATCTTATCCTTTTACTAAACCTTGAAGTGCCATGTGATGTGTAGATAAAACTTGGGCAAAAACTGAACACTCTTAAACAAATCTTGACTACATATATATTTTGACTCTTAAACTAGTTGACTCTGTGTTCCCAGGCCAGGCCGTTGTCACTCATATTTGGCTCCAGAATAAACTCTCTTAGCTCCTTTGAGTTGAGATTATACTTTGTGCTGACACACTTTCCTGGCTGAACCATCTCCCCAGCCTTGGAAATGCAATTTCCGTCCTCACTGGGAAATTCAGAGCTGTTCTTGGAACTGGAAACCCCAGGTCCTTGGTGGATGTGAGCAGCAGGGAGAGCTTCGGGGAAGAACTCCCAAAGCCAATGGCCATGAACCAGACACTGTAAGTGCTCCAGTGGGTGTGGTGAGCGCTTTGGATAAACTTAGCATGGACTCACACCAGCCTTTGTATTGACAGTTTTCTGGGTGCAGTTGAGCTTTTCTCTGAGATTTGCAAAGGCAGCTTGGTGCAGTGAGCCTGGAGGAGCTGCCTGCTCTCCCTATCCCGCCAATTATCTTGCAAATGAAAAAGCAGCCCACAGTCTCAATGAACATCAGCGGCTGCAGAAAGGAGGAAAAGCCCCTTTTTCCTCCAGCGCAAAGACTGCTGTGTGTCAGAGTGGAATGAGCTTTATGTGCATCCCCTTTTCACTGCTGCGACACAAACAACACAGCTTCATGTGTAACTAAACAGCAGAGCTCCTGTCACCTCGAATGCCAATAGACACAAGAGTTGAATCATTACAGTGTGCTTTATTCAGAAGGCCAGTGGTCTGAGACAGCAGCACATTCACAGTAGGGAAACTGCTTTGACATCTTTTGTGTATCCTGCCCAGATAGGGCTGGAAACATGCTGACACTTGTTCCTGAGTTCAGTCTCCTTCACCCCTCTGTTCAAGGGGTCAGTCATGTGTCTGAGGCTGGTGGTGTCTGTGCCACTTTTGTTAGTGTCCTCTATATTCCTCTCTTGTTATCTGGTGTCCGGGCTCAGGCATTTCCTGGAACACTGAGTCTAGTTAGTATCTCCCTGTATCAACCTTGCACTTGTCCAGTGACCACTTGGGGTGTAAAGTTAACTCAGAATGCGCACACTATTAACAGTGTATGTCCTAAGCTGTTAAAGGTATATATGTGCAGAGTCCTTTCTACAATATGAAAGGCAAAAGTGTGCTTGTAGTATGCAACTTTACCCATTTCCTCTCAACAGGAGGATTTATTTGGGTTCACAGTTTCAGTCCATGGTCAGCTGGCTTCTGCTAGGGGATAACACAGCCTGAAGACCCTCTCCAGGTGCCGTGTCCCCATCTTGGAATTCCTAGTGTCCAGGTCTATCATTGCTGTTGGTTTTGAGGCCTTCTGCCATGGTTCTGAGAGCATTGTTTGGCCTGTCAGCTGTCTGGTAGAGTAACATGTTTCATATCTGACCTTAAGTGCAAATCAAGGCACTTTTCCGAGCTCCTAGCTCCCTTTGTTTTAGTGACCACGGCGTGGACAGTGCGGGTCTGTGGTGCTGACGCATGGAGTCCTGGCTTCCCTCCCAGACCGAAGCAAGGAGCAAACAAATGCACCATGTGGCAAGCCTGTCATTTCTAAATCAAATTCTGAACAAATCCCCACCTGGCCTCACAGCTCCTGCCTTTGTATCTCCTCTTACAGAAAGTTCTAGAACCATTAGTCACATGCCTCACTGCACACTACACTTGCCACAGCTGTCAAGGTCCATATGGCCTCCGCCACAAATGAGATCACAGAAACAGTTTTCTCTTGTCTGTTTTTTCAGGGGAGGTCCTTTAGTTTTAAGGTTTCATCCCAATAAAGAGGAATTGTCAAGAGGAGTGGCCATGGTGACTAAATACTGCGAATATCACTGTCAAGTGCTGTATTACTGTAGGCATTCTTTTGGCAGAAGCACTTAAAAAGTCAGCAAGCAGCCTCCAAGCCTCGACCCCTGCTGTTATCCTCACAAACCTGTGAGGCCTGGACTGTCTTTGATCCATCCCTTAGGGAAAAGTTTTGGTCTGGAGCAAATGGCCTGGGGTTCCAATTGCCCCAACTGCCTGCCCCAGCCCCCAATTGTGTGTGTATCCCAGCCCATGCAAGGATCTGTATAAAAAGCCTTGAGTTTCAACATTAAAGTTGAGTCTTTCCTCCCAGGCTCTGAGTCCGTTGTCCCATTTCTCTCCAGGTGACTTCTCACAGTTCTCTCCCCATCTCTGCCAGAGCTTAAGCCTGGAATTGTCAGCCTGCTAACTGGGGACAGACAATTCTGAGGCTTGCAGCCTTGCAGAGCTGCGAACCTGGTCCAGGGAGGAAGAACATCTAGTGGACTGCAGGACATGCATAATGAACATTTAAAGGAACACCAGACGATAATATTTTAGACGACATATTACCAAACTATGAAACCGACACAGAGTTGGGTTCATATATTTCTTTTTTTCCTTCATTTTGAGGAAATTATTTTAAAATCTGATTTTAGTGTGTAATCATGAGCATAGTCATAGCTACACAGTCAAATTTACAGAAGAAAGGCCCTTCAGTAAAGATTTCAACTCTTCTTCCCACCTCTTTGTATGGCCTATGAAAATCCAGTTTTGATATAAGAATAGGTCTAGAAGTGACCCCATACTACACGTGTGTTATTCCTGGACAGGTACACAATACTCCATTGTTTTCATCATTCTTCTTGCTTGAATGTGAGAATTGTTCTCAATATTTCATTTTAGCAAGCAGCACTCTTATAAACAGTCACTTTGTATTTGCCCAGGTAGCTTGGGGACAGAGCCCTAGCACTGAGATCCTTATGTTACAAGACAAATACATTTGAGATAGTACTAGATATTGTTGTATTGCCCTATATAGGACTTCTCTGACATAAAACAGCTTTTATAGAAAAATAATTTGACTAGTTGTCATGGTAGCAACTCGGTCAAATGACACCCATTTTCTGCCCATCCCTTTCTGTGTAACTGGAATTGGGAAGCTGGAATTTGCGTAAGGCTTGGAAGACTAAACATAAGAAGGCATCCAAGCCACTGTCCACTACCTTGATCACCAGCAACAAGGACCTGAGATCAACCAGTGGGATCCAGCTCTGGCCTCTGGCACCCACGTCCTGTCAGGCTGCAGCCACGTACATAGTTCTCTCACAGCCAGCTCTGGCCTCCGGCACCCACGTCCTGTCAGGCTGCAGCCACGTACATAGTTCTCTCACAGCAGCTCTGGCTTTCCTCACAGCCAACCCACGGGGCTTCTCAGCCTGGTGCCCGCTGACCCTACAATCCACCAGCTCTGCTTTCCCCAGGCTCTCATGGTGGAAGGCCTAATTCCTCCAGTGAACCCTTCACCCTCCATTTGTCTGCCTCACTCCAAAAGGGACAGGTGCACTATGGGACGTACCCCCTACACTCAGCTGCAGATTGCCGGGAAGCTCACTGAGACTTGGGAGTAAAACCATCTGAACTCTGACACTGCAGGCTGGGCATCCTTTCTGCGTTTCTTCATATTGGCCAGACCACAGCTTGCTGGTCCGTGAGGAGTGAGGGCACATGGCTGCCCTGTGCAGTCTCCCCACATGGGAAGCTTGTCAGCAATGGAAGAGCTGTGGCCCTATAGTACCATGATTAGCTCGGGGTGGGAAGTAGGCTTAGTGTAGAACAAATTTGTTTCTGTTGGCACAGGCAAAGCATCTGTGGGGCCACAGCCTTGGGCTGCATTTTAAATGTGCCTGAATAAAGTCTTGCAGATGACCAAGACCAAATACCTAATACCCTAGGTGATAGACATGAACAGATGATAGAGATGGGAGCCTAGAACTGTGGACACCTCCACCCCTCGCTCTACCAGCTTTAATCGGCACCTGAGTTTCCACTCTCATCTAACTCCCTCAAAAATCAAAGTTCATTTTATACTCTGTCAGTCCCTTACTTCATGACAACAGTAGCCTGTGTTGGCGGGGGATAAGGAGTAATCTGGCAGCAGTGCTGTCCTGTGGCTCAGGCCAACGCCGGCTGGATGCAGTTATTTTACACACATATCTCAGCTCCTGACACTCCACAGGTCTGGTATCTATTCAGGCCCTTCACTCAGCCCCACCCCTCAGTGCGGAGCTGGATCTAGCTGTTCATTACTAAGGGACAGAATACAGGAGAGATGGACAGGTGTCACAAAAGACTGACTTGGGTCTTGTCTAGACTCCACAGTGGTGGGTCAGTGGCCCCCAAAGATTGATTTAAAGATGGGGCTTCTAACATTTCACTGTGAAGTTTGATTTTCAAGGTAGGCTTTCTGTACACACTAAGGTTTATGGTTACAATTAGCAGACGCTGGTTCAGGCTAAACGCAGCAACAGGCACAGAAAGGTCACTGAAAGAATCAATGCAAAATCTGACAAAGCTGCTTAACAAGGCAGCAGCTGAAGCTCAGGCCATGGAGGAACGCTGCTTGCTATTTTGCTCTCCTGGCCCATGGTCAGTCTCCTTTCATATACAACACACAACAACCTGCCCAGGGCTGGCAACACCCACAGTGGCTAGGCCCTCTCACATCACTCACAACATGGCCACACGTCATTCCAATGGAGGCAATTCCCCAATTGCTGCTCCTCAACCCAGGTGTGTCAAGGTGACACTAAAGTTGTCCAGCACATTCCTCAGCACATGTCCTA
Organism: Rhizomys pruinosus; assembly: GCA_009823505.1. NCBI lineage: Eukaryota > Metazoa > Chordata > Mammalia > Rodentia > Spalacidae > Rhizomys > Rhizomys pruinosus. The sequence goes on from VZQC01012434.1 coordinate 207,326, forward strand.
AAACCCCTTGCAGAAGAAGCCATGTGACAAAGGTCTGGCTAATGAGTAGTGAGTTGAAGAAAAGAAGTCCATGCAGTTTACACATCCTGTCCCCAGAGGGAGGAGCAGGCTCTTCTTTCGTTCATTCTGTTCTTCTTACTCTCAGAGATCTGTCATGAAGGTAGAAGCCAGACGATTTCTTCAAATTATCTTTCTGGATCTGAGATCTCCTGAGACCAGCGGAAGAGCAGGAAGGCAGGTACTAACTGGATGCTTCAGCAAGGCTGATTGTTGATTGACTTAACCTAGCTAATCCATTTGTCTTTGGCTTAATTGGCTTTTGTGGCTGTGGGGGTGAGGTTATCCTCCCAGCTGGTATTAAAGGTAGGGTTGTGTGAGTCTTGAGATCTGAGATCTCCTGAGACCAGCGGAAGTGCAGGTACCAGGGCGAGGGCTAAAGAGCCCCACCCCAACTGGGATTATGAAGGCATCTGAAGGAAACAAGCAAAGCAAGCCTTCAACACAGTGAAGAGGCATTTAGGACTCACATTGGAATACAGGCAAGGAGAAGCCCATATGCCAGGAACACGAAGAAGAGACAACATGGGAAAGGGGCAGGATAATCCCACACCAAGCTCCACCAACCCTATGGAAGATTCCTACAGTGGGATCCCCATGGGGATGCCCCAGGACACAGATATCAGAAACACAATTGGGAACATATTTAAAGAACTACAAGATTATAAAGAGCAAATCAAAGAACTGAGAAAAGAGAATGAAGAATTCAAGAAGGACCTAGAGAGAATGACAAACTCCAGAAGGAAGTAGAAACACTGAAAAGATCCCATGCTGAAAAAGATAAGGAAACCAAACAGCGAAGCAAAGAGCTACAGGAAGAGATTGAGAAGCTCCAAAAAGAAGTAGAACTACTAAAGAAATCAGAATAGTAAACGAAAAAGGAAATCAAACACTCATCCAATCAAGAGGAAAGGAATGGAAAAAGCCACAGAAGCAGAATGGAGGAAGCAGAACAAAGAATATCAGACATGGAAGATAACACAGAACAACTAAAAACCTCAAGGAAAGATTATGAAAAACTTAAAAATACACAAAAGTGGAACAACCAGGAACTGTACTATGAAAAGATCAAACCTCTGCATCACAGGAGTAGAGGAAGGAGAAGAATCCCAAGAGAATGGTATTGATCAGATCTTCAACAGAATAATAGATGAAAATTTCCCCAAACTAAAAAAAGACAAACCAATAGAAATACAAGACGCACCTCGAACTCCCAACAGACAAAATCAGAAAAGAAACTCGTCCAAGCCACATCATAGTTAAAATGCTAGAACCCAAATGAAAAAAAAATTCTTAAAGAAAGCCACAAAGAAAAACAACAAGTGACCCTATAAGGGGAAACCTATTCAGAATTACAACTGACTTCTCAGTGCAAACGAAGAAAGCCAGAATTGCTTGGACCAAAGTATTCCCTTGGACCAAGTCAAACTGAACAACTACTGATGGCAACCCAGGTTAATATATCCAGTAAAATTGTCAATTATAGTTGAAGGAGAGAGAAAACTCTTTCCATGACATAAACAAGAAGTTGAAAGAATACATGTCCCGGGCGCGGAGGGGCTGGAGAGATGGCCCTAGCGGTTAAGAGTGCCGACCACTCTTGAAGAGGACCCCGGGATTCGATCCCCAGCGCCACATGGCGGCTGAGATCGTCTTGAGAAGCTCCATTTTCCAGGAGAAACTCCTGTTCCAGGGTAATCTGAGACACTCTTCTGAACTCCGTGGCATTGCAGACAGGGTGCACAAGCTTGCATGCAGAGAGTGCATTCATACACAATACAGAAATAAATAAATAAAATGAATATCAAAATGTAAAAAATAAGAAAGATCATGTCCGGAAAACCAACCCTTCAGGGATACTTGAAGCAATTCAAAGGAACAGTAAGAAAGGAGCAACCACCCAGGCACCTTAAAGAGAAATAATAAAAAAAAAAAAAAAAAAACGGAAAAATAGAAACCAAAAACCAAAACAAAGAAAAAAATAAAAGTCAAAAGAAGCAACACAAACCTTATCAGTAATAACTTAATATTAATGGACTAAAATCTCCAATCAAAAGACGATAGAAAACTGACAGGATTGGATTAGGAAACAGGAATCCATCAATATGCTATCTAAAGAAAAACATCTTATTTAAGGGGCAGGCACCTACCTTAAGGTGAAAGGGTGGAAAAGAAATATTCCAAGCAACATCGGACTACACAAACAAAGCGGTGTTTGTCTGCTATATGAATATCAAACAAAATAGGACTTCAAGCAGTAAAAAGAAATCAGAAGAGCGAAAGCGAGCAAGGCCATTACAGTTTTATCAGGAACAATTCCATCATTAAGATTTCACAAATTATGAAAAATATGCACCAAACTCTGGTTGCACCAAAATCTATAAAGACAATTCTCCAGCACACAAGTCACCACAACCCAGTACACTCATAGTAGGATATTTCAATTACCCCACTGAGTCGCTTGGATAGGTCATACCGGAACAAAGAATTAAACATACGATGGACTACTGAAATACTGAACAATATGATAACATAACCATGGACCTCACAGACCACTAAACCGAATTATGTCCACCCTAGATAACCAGAGAATAAACGTTCTACTCAGCCTACCAACCCAGCAGACACTTCCCAATAATACGGACCACGATACTGGGACACAGGAAGAACACCTACACAAATACAGAAAGATTGAAATAATGCATGCATTCCATGTCAGACCAAAATGGCAAAAAACTCAAATCAACCACCAGGACAAGCTCCTCCTGCCTACAATACACATGGAGACTCAAACAGCACACTCTTGAATACATAATGGGTCCATAGAAAGAGATAAAGAAAGAAAATAAAAGTCCCTACGAGCGGAAATCGCTTAATTGGACAATGATATATACAACAGCAACACACAAACCTATGGGGTAACCACTTAAAAAGGCAACCTAAGAAGAGAAATTTATAGCCCTGGGTGACCCACATTAGAAAAACAGAAAGAGCACAGTGATGGATCTAACTAACATCTAAACGGCACTTGAGAGGCAACCAACAGATGACCCTAAACACAACAGCAGGAAGAAATAAAAAAATCAGAGCAGAAGCAATGAAATAGAAACAAAGAAACAATACCAAAAATCAATGAATGCAAAAGTTGATTCTTTGAAAGAATAACAGATAGACAGACTCAGCCCAATTTAACCAAAGAAAGAAAGGAAACTCCAAATAACTCCAAATCAATACAATACCTGATGATTGAAAAAGGAAATCTCAAACAACAGACACGAAAAGATATCCCAAAATAATACGGAATTAATTCAACCCTATCCTCTAACCCGTTTTGAAAACCTATAAGAAATGGATGAATATCATGGAAATCCTGGAATCACCAAGCCAATACCAGAAGAAGATCGACACTTAAACAAGACCCATAGTACATAAAAGAAATGGAGATGTACTTAAGACACCTCCACACTGACCAAAGCCCCGGCCCCTAACGGTTTCATCATGCCGAATTCTATGAAACGTTTCAAAAAGACCTACACCAATTATTACTGAAACTGTTTTAGAAGGATACAATCAGAGGAATTTCTCCCAAATTCCTCATGAAGCCACATCACTCTATTACCAAAAACCAGGCAAAGAATCACTAAAAGGAGAATGTATATCTCATCTCCCTGATGAACACAGATGCCGAAATTATAAACAGGATACTGGAAAATCCATACAGACCCACATCAATAGGATCATCCATCATGAACCAAGTTGGATTCATACCAGGAGATGCAGGGATGTGCAACATATGAAAATCAAATAAACATCACAAAGCACATAAATGGAATGAAGAAAGACAAAAAACACGCCATATCTCAATTGATGCTGAAAACCCTTTGACAAAATTCCAGCATCCCTAATGCTTAAAAACCTAGAAGGAATTGGATTGGAGGGAATTGGATTGGAGGGATCAAGCCATATACAGGAAACCACAGCCAATATCATCCGAAATGGGTCAATGACAGAAACATTTACGTTAAAGGTAGGAACTTGGCAAAGCTGACCGATTGACCCTGTCACTACTCCTCTTCAATGTAGTTCTTGAAACACTTTGCTTAGAGCAATAAGGCACAAGAAAAGGAAATTAAAGGAGTACTAATTGAAAGAAGAAGTCAAGCTATACCTATTTGCTGATGAGATGATTTAAGGGATGCTAAAAAACTCCACCAGAAAACTCCTAGAAACCATTAAGAGCTTCAGCAAAGTGCAGGATCAAAATTTAATAAAAAAATCAGTGGCATTATCGTTACACAAGAACAAGCAACTGAGAGAAAGAATTCAAGAGACCTTCCCCACTCACAATAGCTCAAACCATAAAATACCTATGAAACAAACCTAACCAGAGACAACCAAAGATCTCGACAAACAACAAATTTTTAAATATTCAAAGAAAAAAATTGAAGAAGATATCAAGAGATGGAAAACCTTCCATGCTCAGGGATTGGGAAAGTTTAACATTGTAAAAATGTCCATTTTACTCTTGTATAGATTTAACTATACAACTATTGATTTATAATTCCAATCAAAATCCCAAGAGTTTTCTTTCACAGGCTTGGAAAAAAAGTCCTTAAATTCATTTGGGAAAAACGAAAGACCCCCCAATAGCCAAAACAACCCTGAGCTAAAAGAGGCACACAGGGCATCTCTATACAAGACTTCAACTATACTACAAGGGCTATATTCATAAAAACAACCAGCCTGGTACTGGCACAAAAAACGACCTGTTGACCATGAAACAAAACCGAAGATCCAAACCTGAGCACATACAATTTCATTTCAGATACAATTTCAGCCATCTCAATATTTGACAAGGGGGCCAAAAGCCACAATGGAGAAAAGACAGCATACTCAGCAAGTGGTTGTTGGCAAAACTGGATCACCACTTGTAAAAAAAAGAATGAAACGAAACCCCTACCTCGCACTCTGTACAAAAGTCAACTCCAGATGGATCAAAGACCTCAACGTGAACCCCGAACTCTGAAGGCGATAGAAGTAAAGGGCTGACAGCAAACTACAAGACGTAGGTGTAGAAAAGACTTCCTAAATCAGACAGCAGCTGTGGAAGAATTAAGATCGACAATTGACAAATCATGAAACTCAAAAGCTTCTGTACATCAAGAAAGAATAAAGGAACTAAAGAAAAATCCCACATCCCCACAGATTGGGAGGAAAACTTCACCACATAAACATCTGACAAGCTTGATTTCCAGAGTATATAAACTACTCAAAAAAAAAACAAAGAGAAAAGAAAAAAAAATGACCCACTCAATAGATGGAGCAAAAGAGCTGAACGAGACTTCACAAGTGAGGATTAGCGATGGCTGGAGAAACACCTTAAAAATGTTCAACCTCAACTAATCATTAGGAAATGCAAATCAAACCACTTTCAGATATTATCTTACTCCAATAAGAATGAAAAAAAGCCTGCTAGGATCCAAGAAAAACAATGAACCAAAGTGCCTGGAGAGGTTGTGGGAAAGGGGACTACTCATCCACAGCTGGTGGGAAAGTAAACCCTGCAGCCACTATTGAAAGCATTGTTGAGAACCCTTGGAAGACTTGTAATTAACTTGCCACCTGACCCAGCCCAGAATCCCACTCCTAGGCATGTACCCGCACGCTCACCCTACCACAGAGATACTGCTTGGCCCTGTTTATTTCAGGCTCCTCTTCACAATAAGACAAGGAGCTGGAACCACCAAAATGCCCCTCAACTGATGAGTGGTTACGAGAAAATATGGGACATCTACACAATGGAGTTCTATGCAGGGGCAGTAAAGAAGACGACATCAGGAGCTTTGCAAAAAAAGTGGGTCCCTGGAGCTCAGGACATCATGCTGATTGAAGTAACATTGTCCCAGACAAACAAAACGACAATGGTACCCCTCACCTGTGGATGCTAGTGCCAATTACCTAGTTTAAGTATTTCTTGTGCATGGCCCTTGAGCTTTTGTCAAAGCAGCTGGAATTGATGGCAATTGGGAAAAAACAACAACACAGAAAGGATCAAGCAATCGAAGAACTGACTGAAACAGTGACTCTGATCGTCACAGAACAGTCAACTTCCACATGGGAGAATATTGAGAAACACCAATGAGAAATAGATGAAAAGCATATTTGGCAGAATGCATGAGCTCTGATGGGGTGGCGGGATGGGGGGGGACACGGGTCTAGATTTGAATATATATATATATAAATGAAAAAATTATCCTTCCATTGTCTATTGAGTTTTAACCCCCTCTGGGGTCTGAAGAGATAGCTGAGCGGTTAAGAGCACTGGCTGCTCTTGCAGAGGACCCAGGTTCAGTTCTCAGCACCCATGTGCTAGGTCTGTGCACTCGTGTCGTGCAATGCTGTGGAGGTCAGAAGAGGATGTCATATTCCCCTGGATCTGGAGTCAAAGACAGCTCTGAGCCACCATGTGGGTGCTGGCCATCGAACCTGGGTCCTCTGCAAGAATAGTTGGTGCTCTTAACCACTAGGCCATCTCTCGAGCCCAAGGAATCTTTTCCTATTCTCATTGTTCTTTATGTTGCTTCTTCTGTCTCTAAGATGTTAGCTCTCATTTTTTTGTCTCTGGATTTTTTTTTATTTTTGTATTTATATTATTATGTGTGATTGTGTGTATGCATGTGAGAGTGAGTGTGGCCATACATGTGTTTTTGGGAGTCATGGGAAAACTTTTATGAGTGAGTTTTTTTCTTTCATCATGGAGCCCATGGATTGAAGTCAGGACACCAGGCTTGGACAGCAACCTCCTTGCTCACTGAGCCATCTTGCCAACCCTAACTCTAGCTTTTGAACACTGCTTCTGCTCAGATTCTCCAGAGGGCCCTGCTAGTCATAGTTGGATTGGGACTTCTATAAAATATTATCTTCATTTTTTATTTGTATTTTATGCATATTAATGCACTGTCTGCATGTGTGTAAGTGTACCCATGTCATGCAATGCCCATGGAGGTTAGAAGAAGGCATCAGATTCCCCTAGAACTGGAGTTCTGGAAGTCATTAGCTACCATGTGGGTGTTAGGAATAGAACCTGGGTCCTCTGAGAGAGCAGCTGATGCTCTTACCCTCTTACCACTGAGCTGTCTCTCCAGCCCTATCTTTATTTTTTTTAAGTTCAGTTTTTAACTTGACTTGTGTATAAGCTTCCTGCTTCCATATAACAAACTGCTGTAGGTTTGGCATCTTAACTCTACTTCCATGTCCATCCACTTAAGGCTATTCCTTGCTCCTTTCAGCTGACCGCATTCCCCAGTGCACACCTATTAAGAGCTGTGGAATTGTCCTTTCTCCACCCCAGAATCTCTGCTTCCTCTCCAGATTAGCCACAAGAAGCTCTGCTTTCAAAGGTGTGGACTTCCCCAAATCATGTTTTCTTGATGGACTCAAAGTCCACCCATTCAGAACCTTAATTATATCTGCAATGTCTCTTTTGCCATGAAGTGTGTCTTCATCACAGCTGTACTGTCTCACTGTCATGAAGACTGGAGCAGAAAATCCTGCAGGACCATTTGAGAATTCAATTCTGTCTGTCACAGTAGAAAGCCATCTATTATCTGGCTTCAAATTGTCTTGTCTTGTTTTCATTCATTTGAGTTGCCATGCAAATGCCCCACACAGCAGCTTAAACAAGAGCATTTACTTCTCAGACAGTTCTGGAGTCCCAGAGTTGGAGATCAAGGTCCTGGCTCCTGTGTTCCAGGCAAAGGCTCACTCATGTGTAGACATATATCCCCTTGTCTGTTCTTCTGTGTCTTGCCCTGTCCAGAGATCACCTCCCTAATCTGCTTATACAAGGGTTGGTCCAGTTAAGAATATGATAACTGTATTAGTCACTTTTCTGTTGCTGTGATAAACCACCATGAGCAAGAGAATTTATAAAAGGAAGAGTTTATTTAAGCTTACTATTGACGGTTCCAGGGAAACAGAGTCCATTGTGTCAGGAGGCATGGTGGCTGGGGCTGGAGCAGCAAGCTGAGGGTCACATCTTGCAATGAGCACAGGAAGTCAGAGAGAGTGACTGGAGACTGCAAGTCTTGTTAAACTCACTAGGCCTGCCCCGAATAATGTACTTCCTCTAGCATGGCCACACCTTCTAAGACCTCCAAGAACAGTGCCACCAACTGGAGACAAATGTCTGAATACTTAAAGCCTATGGGGGACATTCATTCAAACCACCACAGTACCCTTGTGACCTAATTCACTATCTCCAAAGATCCCACTTCCAAAAACAATAACTTGAAGCAGTGATCTCCAACATGTGGACTTGGGAGACAGTGGACAGCAGTCCTGTCCTCCCCTCAGACTCTGAGTACTCCCCTCCTCAGCGCAGCGTGCTCCTGCTCTGTCCACACTCACAGGGAACCCTGAGCCTCCTGCATGAGCAGGGCCCACCCATGCTTCTATTTCCATGTGTTTTCTGGAAGGTTTGTCTTATACCTCAGTACTGCTAAGCCTGTCCCATGTCCACTCAACCCGTCTCCACTGCACTCTCAGTGCCACTTTGCCAATCGTTGCCTTTTTTCTCTTTAAGAGTTGGAGAGATGTCTTGGTGGGTAAGGCCACAGGAAAATTGGGCCAGGCATAGTGCAGGCCTGTAACTCTAGCACTTAAGAGGCACGAGCAATAGAAGTGTGAGTTTAAGGCTAGCCTGGGGTAAATAGCAAGATAGGATAGCAGGAAGGAAGAGAGGGAGGGAGGGAGGCAAGGAGGGAGTAAACTTGCCCTGGAGTGCTTACGCCTGCTGTTCTTTCTTTTTTTTTTTTTAATTAATTTATTTATTTTTATTTTTTAGCAAATCTAGACCCGTGTCCCCCCTCCCCCCGATTCCTCCACCCCACCAGAGCTCCTGCATTCTGCCAAACTGCTTTTCATCTCTTTCTCAGTCTTTCTCAATATTCCCCAAGAGGAAGTTGACTGTTTTGAGCAGAAGTTCACTGTTTCAGTCAGTTCTTCGATGCTTTGATCCTTTCTGTTGTTGTTGTTGTTGTTGTTGTTGTTTCCAATATACATCACTTCCAGCTGCTTTGGACAAAAGCTCAAGGGGCCATGCACAAGAAATACTTACAACTAGGTAATTGGCACTAGCATCCACAGATGAGGGATACCATTTGTCGTTTGTTTTTCTGGGACAATGTTACTTCACTCAGCATGATGTCCTCTAGCTCCAGCCATTTTCCTGCAAAGCTCGTGATGTCATCTTTCTTTACTGCTGCATAGAACTCCATTGTGTAGATGTACCACATTTTCTCTATCCACTCATCAGTTGAGGGGCATTTAGGTTGGTTCCAGCTCCTTGCTATTGTGAAGAGAGCTGAAATAAACATGGCCATGCATGTATCTCTGTGGTGGGGTGAGTCTTGAGGGTACATGCC
>VZQC01012434.1:217655-285645 GCA_009823505.1 Rhizomys pruinosus
GAACTCACTTTGTAGACCAGGCTGGCCTTGAACTCACAGAGATCCACCTGCCTCTGCCTCCCAAGTGCTGGGATTAAAGGCGTGCACCACCATGCCCAGCCCTACAGTATCCACTTTAAGTTGGATGTATGTTCAAATATTATGATCTTAAGATTAAATGAATATAACTCATATAAAACATAATTGGTATTTTTGTAAATATTCTTGAAAGTACACACAAAACTCTCATGATTAAGGTACAAACGTTATGGAACTTAAGATAAAATAAATAAAAGATAAAATGAATATAATCCTATACAACATAATTGGTGTTTTTTCCAAATATCCTTGGGAGTGTATGCAAAGCTCCCATGATTCAGGGTGGAGTGGCAGCAGTCTGGACTGTAGCATGATGTAATAGGAAATCTACTTTATGATTTCTAGGTTCACAAAACGACAGCTTGTCTAAGACACTCCTGGGTGAAGGTCCCGTGGCATTTGAGTCCAGCACTACGCATGCTCAGTCTGCCTCAGCCTCTTAATCTCTTAAGTATTTTCTGTGCGATCTTGATTATGCTGTTGATTTACTTAGCAAACACTTCCTCCAGAGTATCACAGGAAGAATGAGCTAAACAGAGATATAACACATCTGTGGATAATGAGGCTCAAATAATGAAACTGTATCTTTATGTGAACAGAATTCAGAATCCCAGCAGCTCAGCCCATGAGAACGTGCAAGTGGATGGAACCAAGGGGGCATGCTCAGACCAGCAGAAGTCTGTCCTTGTGGGTCAGAGTAACCGGCCCCCTTCAGTCAAGTGCTCCTGGGTAGAAGTTTTTAGATGAACTGTGCAAAAGGGAGGGGTGTGGTAATGATTAAAGGCAGAAATTTTCATTCTAACACATTGGATGACCCTAGGGTTTGTGCTCAAAGTATACTATGAAAAAATGGAGAGAGAGAGAGAGAGAGAGAGAGAGAGAGAGAGAGGTCTATTAACTCTGCCCTACCACATAAATAGAATAACAGCACGCCTCATAGTCTGCACAAAAGAAAGAAAAAGGGAAGTTTCCAGAGTTCTTGCCAGGACTTTGAGAGAGACATGAGAACTCAGTGTGCGGGGGGGGGGGGGGGAAAGAGGGGGACAATCCAGGGCTGACAGCAATGGTTGTATCAAGGTCAGATGGCAAATGTTTGACCCTGCAGTGCCATCTCTTGGTATCTACCCTGATAGCACTGGAAGCCCGAGGACACAGAGTGTAATGTACAGCAGCGTTCTATTGAGTGCTACACTCTAGTGTGTAAAAACAAGTCTTCAGTGTGAGGCAGAGACTACGCCAGGTATTAGCACATCATGGGCTCCACAGCATTTGCAAGGAATGAGGTGGAATGTCCTTGGAATAACATAAGTTGTAATAAAACCCTTTATCTTTGAAGGCACTCATACATATATAAGGTGAAGGGACAGGTCTGCAGAGACTCAGGCCATGTGATGGTGACAGTCTAAGGAAGGGATAAGGTGTGGAAATGTCAAACATCAGCTGTTACAATGTTGCTTCTTTACTGGCCCAGGACACCTGTTGTTGGGAAGTGGCTTCTAGATGTGACATGGAAGCTGCTCACGTGAAATCTCTATGAACCTAAACAAGACCTGTCTGATTACACTCTGACCTCTAGATGAAGAGCAACAGGCAACCAATGGCTGCCAGAGGAGGGAGAACCCATTTTCTCCACGGATGAGCCCCCATGGGCTATCCAACTCCACGTGTCCAGCCCTGAGTACGTGCACAGACGACACATGTAAACGGAATCAGTGTGTGTTTACACACACACACACACACACACACACACACACACCACAATTAAAGAAGAGGCCAGGAAATTGAGGAGTGCAGACACATGGGAGAAGTGGGAAGGGGAGATGAATGGGTGGATATGGTGGTTGTAAATGCAGTACCGATGTCTGAAATTTTAAAAATGTAAATCGTTAAAAAGATGCAGCTTCTGGGGCTGGAGAGATGGCCTCGTGGTTAAGAGCGCTGACTGCTCTTGCAGAGGACCCAGGTTCGATCCCCCGCACCCACATGGTGTGAGAACTGTCTTTAACTCCACTTCCAGGGGAATCTGACACCCTCTTCTGACCTCCGTGGCATGCACAACATGAGTACACAGACCTACATGCAGACAGTACATTCATATATATAAAAAAATAAATAAATATTTTTTTTAACAAGATGCAGCTTCCAGAATAAAGCCACTGCTGCTCAGAGATAAGCTGTGCCTTCTGTTGGCTGTGTGATGTTGGCAACTGATCTAGTCTCTCTGGATCTTGGTCCTCACCTAAAGATAAGATAAAAGTACTGATGTGGTGGGAAGTCACCAGGGAAGCAAGGATGCAATGTGCATGAAATGCCGACATAACGTAGAAACCATGGGTGTCAGCCAGGACAGTGCTGGGCTGGTGAGCGGAGGGGACTTCCATGTGATCTGAGGGCTCATTTTCAATCAAAACCATATTTAGTGTTTCAGCAGGTATCTCGCTGCATTTCTGTTGCTTTGATAAAATACCTTGATAAAAAGACACTTGGGGAAGGAAGGAAGGGCTTATTTGGCTATAATTTCAGTCGATGATCCGTTATAGGAAAGTTGAGGCAGGAACTTATTGTTGCATCCACAGTCAAGAACAGAGAGAATAAACATCCTCACTGCTGGCTCTCCTAGGCTTGGTCTCACCTTACACTGGTCAGGACTCCTGCTGGGCAGTGGTTGTCACCCACAGCAGGCCGGGTCAGTTAGACTGCAAGGTAAGCTCCTTCAGACAGGCCCTCAGGCCACTCTGGTCTAGGCAATTCCTAACTAAGACTCTTTCTTGGGCTGGAGAGATGGCTCAGGGGGTTATGAGCACCAACTGGTCTTGCAGATGACTCAGGTTTGATTCCCAGCATCCACATGGCAGCTAAGAACCATCTTTAACTCCAGTTCCAGAGGAATTTGATGTCCTCATCTGACCTCTGGGGCATTGCATGACACAGGTGCACAAACCTACATGCAGACATTACATTCATACACTTAAAAACTAAATAAAATTAAAAAAAAAACAGAATGCTGTGACTACCTGCCGTTATTTGTGTGTGTAAATCTTAGCCCTTGAGGCTTGTGTAGTTGTTACCAGTGAGTTGGATGGCAATTGTATTAGTCAGGGTTCTCTAAAGAAACAGAAGCAACAGGACGAATATATAGCTATATACAATTTATTGATTTGTTCACGTGACAGAGTTCAAGGAGTCCAATAGTAGCTGCGCCGCAATGGAGAGGCTGAGAATCCAGGGAACTGCTCAGTCCACAAGGCTGGATGTCTCAGTAGTCCCAATGTGGTGCTGAAGGTCCAATGGATTCCAGGAGATCTGCTGGTCTCAGTACATGCTGGGATCTGAAGGGTTGATCACAGCAGCAAGACACACTCACCAGTGAGAGAGAGGCAAGCTGCAGGATATAAAAGGGACAAGCTCCCTCTGCTATGGCCTTTAATACTACCTGCCAGCAGAAGGTAATGCCCACATTTGGGGTGGACCATCTGGGTTGAGGTAGTCCAATCCGAAATCCTTTTTCTCTTATTTGCTCCTTAGTCCAGTCAAGTTGACACTCAGGATTAACCATCACAACTTCCTAACAGTCCACCACAGATTCCTGTGTCTGTTGTAAAGTGGGACTTCTTAAGTGCAATAATGTCCATAATCAATGAATAACACATGGCAAATGTTTGTTTTTAGCTGACAATATACCCTTTTAGGACCACTGGGTCCCTAGGTGGAAAAAGTAGCCAGCTGCCCTTCTTAGGTGGTAAGAGGCATGTCCTGGACTCTTCCCTCAGAGAAATGACACAGACTGCCCTCTGATCACTACCACAGCTTGATTCTGTCTTTAGACTTTGTAAAGATCTCTGAGTAATGTTCTTCAGTGGAATTGTTTTTCTTTTTTTGGTTTGTGTCCAAGGTGAATAGATGTTTGTTTTTGTCTTCCTGGAAAATCACACACCAGCAGCCATGTCCCCTGGGACTAAGGCAGAGATGTAAATTCTCTTTAATCCCAGCAATTGAGAGGCAGAGGCAGGTGGATCCCATGAGTTCAAGGCCAGCCTGGTCTACCTAGAAAATTCCAGACCAGCTGGGGAGACCCTGCTCAAAAAGACCAAAAGTGGGAAAGAGAGAGAGAGAGAGAGAGAGAGAGAGAGAGAGAGAGAGAGAGAGAGAGAGAGAGAGAGAGAGAGAGAGAGAGAGAGAGAGAGAGAGAGGTTCAAGCTCACTCGCTCACTAAGTGCATATCAGCACACCCAGGAGCATGTTCTTGTCTAGGGGTGTGAGGTTGGGTTCATTTCCTCAGCCAGAGGAATCAAAAGGCAGGAATAATCTCAGATCATCAGACAGCAATAAACTTTTATTGAAAGATAAAGAATCACACACATACACATGTTCATACAGAAAGACAAAGCATCCACAAGTGGAGAGTGACCCAGAAAACAAAATCCCAAATCCCCTGGGAGAATCTGGGTTTTTCAGGTTTCAGCAGGTTCCCCTCCCCTCATTTTGGATTGGTCAACTTAAACCAAGAAGTGGGTGCTGATAAGCTCATGTCTCCACATGAGGTGTCCAGGTGTGCGTGACTCTAAGCAGGTCAGTTGAAGGGGTTCTGTTTGGGGCTCGGTGATTCCCTTTGCCTACTGGAGATTTAGTCCCTTCCATTCTGAACCCAGAGCCCTACGTTCGTCCCTCTAAGACAGTTGGAGGGCGTGCCACCCCTCCCTCCACCCAGAACCCATCATTCATTTATCTCCAATCAGTGGAAACCAAGTCCCCCTCCACTCATGAACCTGAGCCTTCTCTGGCTTAATTCTCTCTAACCTCAGGCTCATTCATTCATTCAGGAAAATGAACAGTGTTTGAGAGGCAATGCTACACCTGCCAAAGGGGCCAGGTGAGGACCAATCACAGAGATCACAGCAGAGAAAAAGAGAAGGGAAAAGTTAGCCATCTTCATTGACAGGCTCCAGGAGAAATCAACCTGCTGTCCCCTGTGGGACTTGTAGCTTCTAGGACAGAGAGAAGCGACTGTGACCAGCCTATGCCAGGGTCTGTGCTGCTGTGGTGCAAGCCCAGTGAGCCAATACACTGGAACCCCTGGTGTAACCAGAGGCAGGCCAGCATAGGAAGGGGTTTGAAGTCAACACAGAGACATCTCAAGGGGGAGGAAGGAGAGCATCAAAGGAAGCCAGAGGGGGAGGAATGCAGAGGTTGAGGTGTCCTAGGACCTGAGAGAGGAGCAGCCTGGGCTCCACCCTATCATGTCCCTATCACGTGGTCCCCTTGTACCTTGTTACCAGGGGGTGCTGTCCCTCCACCAGGACACGTCAGAATCTGCCTGGGTGAGGGAGACAAGTTGAAGACAGGTGGCCTGGGGAAGGGTGTTCTTGGGAACTGTTTAATATTGAAAGAAAAAAAGAGAAAGAAGGCAGAATTGGAAGGGGGGTCCGGAGGGCAGTCTTTGCGTGGGCAGGAAGAGCAATGATCTAGAAGCGGACCTGCAGAGGGAGGAGATGCTGGTGGGAGCCCAGCTGGAGTGAGGCAGGGACCTTCAAGGGGGCACCAACAGTCTCCACGTTGTCCTGGGGCATGGAGGGCAGTGGGTGACAAGAACCAGCAGAGCAACGGGTCCATGCACCCTGCATCTCCACACAGTCCTGGGGCCGTCCCTGTCCCCTCTAATCTTCTGTTTGGCTTCTGAAGCTGGCAGGGGGAGGTAGGCAGAGAGGAACATGGGTGCAGATTTCCAGGGCTACAGCACCCCGAGATTTGTGACAGTCATGCTAAAGCCAAAAAGACCCACACATCTGCTTTCAATCACTTTATTTCCATTTCAATGACACTTGAAAGATGGACGATCCAATCTGTACCTCAAAAATAAATTATTATGAAAGCTTCCAAAGGCACAATCAATTCATAAAACTAATTCTTTAAGATTAAACAATTGAAAAATATACCTGAGAGAAAAGAACTCCACAGGATGCCTACCTTGTAGCATCCAGATTTGTAGTCCCACCAGGACTCCCTAAAGCCCCACCACTTATCCAGACAATGACCAGTCCCCGAGCCCCCTACCCAAGGTATAGAGTACTGTTGTGTTGTTCCCAAAATCCAAGAGAATCAAGAAGTTCCCATTTCTAACAAAGATAAGCAAGATTCTTCAGGAATACCTTTCTAAACAAACAAGATCAAAGGTAAATTTTTTTTAAAAACTATATTTCCAGACACAAAATATAGAAAACATCAATGTAAAAAAAGTGCAATTCATATCATACCATACATTGTTAACTTTTCAGAAGGACACAAAATCGTTTTTACTATGGGTGACTTAAAGCCACCCAAGTAAGATGCATTATGCTATGTTTATAGTTTAATTTTTATTAAAGAAAAATACCATTATTAACAAATCATAAATATACATACCCACTCCCAAAATATAATATTACAGCCTGAGGATCCTCTTCAACATACAAGCAAATGACAATTTTAGATATAATTCAGTGACATAGAAATTTAAAGCTTTATCTTTTAGGAAAAGCGAATTTAACCATAAATTGCCCTCACTTATCAATGAGTCATTTCCGGTCATGAGAATATTTTTGATATCTTATCTGAGCAAAGTGAAATGGGTCAGCTCCCTGCTCTGATATTTCTAAAGCAGAATGGAAATGGGGAGATCACAACTCCGGGCCCATCGCTGACGAGGACCGAGGAGCAGCACCCTTGAGCCAACCCGACACCTAGGAGTATGTTAGCACACAACTCCAAGATCCCCCTATGGGTACCCAACTCTGTCTCGGTTTCTGTTGCTCTGACAAATTCCTTGACAAAGAGAGATTTTTGGAAAATGGTGTTTATTTGGCTTACAATTCCAGGTTGCAGTCTATTATTGCAGAGAAGTCAAGGCAGGAATTTAAAGCAGCTAGTCACAGTGTCTCCACAGTCGGAGCAGAGAGAGAAGAAATGCAGGGACCTTTGATGGCTTTCTTCTCCCACTGCCTAGGGAATGGTGGAACCCACAGTGAGCTGGGTCAGCCTACACTGATTAACAATCAGCCCCCTACACACACACTCACAGGCCAATATGATCTAAAAGTGTCTTCCCATGTGATTCTAGGTTGAGTCAATGTTAAAACAATGGAACGCAGCATCTAAACCCTGCCTGGTCATCAGGCATTGGTCCTGAGACCTGCGGGTCGGGGAATGGATGATGTGAAGCAACACAAAAGACTGGGGGAGCCCAGTGGAAGAACTCTATGATGAACACCAAAAACCACGCAACAATATGGCCATCGCCTCTAAGAGGGATGGTTTTGCCCTTCACCTGCAGGACCCTCCCGCCCCCCGCCCCCCGCACTCCTAAGGCGAGAACTGCAGAGAGCCTCAGTTCCCAAGTAACTCTATGGACATTCCCTATGGAGAACAGAAGTGCCTTCCAAGTCCTAGACATGTATTCGAGAGAGTTTGACACCCTATGGTGTCTCTGCAATGTTCACACATGAAGAACCACAAAGTGCCAAAGAGCCTTGGAGATCAGTGTTTTATTTTGTAATATTTGATTTATTACTTTTTACTTCATGTGTGTGCATGTATTGCCTGTGTGTATATAAGTGCACCCATGTCATGCAATGCCTGAGGAGGTCAGAAGAGGGCGTCTGATCCCTCGGAACTGGAGTTACAGATGGTTGTTAGCTGCCCTGTGGGTGCTGGGAATCGAACCCAGGTCCTCTGCAAGAGCAGTCAGTGCTCTTCACTGCTGAGCCATCACTCCAGCCCCCCAAAATCCCTTTTTTAAGAGAGCCTTTTGAAATCCATTTGTGTTGACATTTTATTTACCATTGCGTCCATGTGTGCAAGCATACATGATGCATGAGTGCCACCGCAAGCTTGAGAAGGTTCATTCTCTCCTTCCAATAAGGGGGGTACACCTAAAGTCACCAGGCTTGGCAGCAAGCACCTTTACCCACCAAGCCATCTATCTCATTAGTCCAGAAGGAAGCGTAGCATTCACTTCCAGCCCAGTGAGCCCTCAGAGACACATGCTGCTTGGCTGATGTCAGACACCTCCTTTGGTAAGTCCCTTTAGGACCTATGAATAATTACAGGTGTGTCCTCCTCAGCAAACCCTGAGGCAAAGTCCCAGATAGATGGAGAAGTCGGACCACAAGAACTTCCCAGTCTACTGGGAGAGACTCAGCCTAGAGAAGGCCAAAATTCCAGTCCAGTATGAAAACACTGAAAATTAATTCTTTATTATAAAAAGTGTTATGAGAAAGCAAATATTTCCAAATGGAGGGTGGAGAACATGTAAACATCTCATCTATTTTTAAAATGGCACCCAGCCGCTGTGGTATTAAATTTGGCTGGTTAATTATTTAGTGTGTCACAGGACCATGGACTCCGGAGTAGAGAATCCAGGGAGTCTGCAAGGCCCCTTCAAAATGGCATCCCAAGGCCAGTGATGGAGAGGACTCCAGGAGTACAGCCCAGGCTTCTGTCTGCAAAAACATATGCTCACTTAACAGGGTGGAAGAATCTGCTTGTTTCTGCCTAGAAGCAAAGAGTTCCAGAAACTCTCTGGGGGCTGTGATCATGGGCCACAGCTGCAGCTCCTGCTCCTATCACAGCGCACCTGGCCCATGTGTGTGCCAAGTGTGAAGCTGATTGTGCAAAAGTGAGGTCAAGAAGACCTTACACGCTCAAGAGAAGATTTCAGGCACCTGATGTTTCACAACCCAAGTAACTAAATTAGCCTAGTGCCTGTATGCAGAGACCTAGGTGTGTGTGTGTCTGTGTGTGTGTGTGTGTGTGTGTGTCTGTGTGTGTGTCTCTGTGTCTGTGTGTGTCTCTGTGTCCATCCACACACAGGCACACACAAACTCAACTGCTGACAGGGACTTTATGTCTGAGAGTTGAGTCTGGGCAATTGTTTTACAAGGATTTTAGGTGAGCAGAGGGCTGGGCCGGGTGCCTATGTGTAAAGCTGGACATTTGGGTGACAGATGGGAACTCAGGTAAGCTTGAGGTGGTTTGGTCAGCACAGGATAGAGAGCTGAACAGAAACTAGACCAGAGGCTCTCGGGAATGCCAGGGGTTACCCAGGGCCAAATCACAGGAGGCCAACCAGAACCAGGAGGGGACCAATACTCACGCAGCCTCGAAAGGAGGTGACAGCTCAGAGGCCTCTAAGGTCTCTCTCAGGCTTAGTTTTACAAAAACTTACTCTGGAGGATAAGAGGAAGCAGGTGGGAAGGCAGAAGGACTGGACTCATGAGAGCAACCAGGAAAAAGTGGTGAGTCTGGCTTGAACCTAGATGGTGGCTTAGCCTGGGGCTTCAAGGGAGGACACAGAGAAAGAGACCAAGCCTGCAGGAACTGCCAGCCCAGACTTGGACAAGGGTGGGAAGGGGTGGTCTCAAGAGTGACCTTAGCCTGCACAGCCAAGCTGACAGCATGGTGACATTTCCCAAGGTCCAGAACTGAGGGAACCTCAGGTTAGGGGAGGAAGGCCTTGAGTTTGGTTTCAGGATGTGCCAGGAGCCATCAGCAGGCTGTGGAACAGCTATGGAACCAGGGGAGGAGCCACTTCTGTGCGTTTGGGTTTTCCTTGTTTCTTGCTGCTGTTTAAGACAGCAGAAGCAGGTGCTGTAGCTCAGCCCTTCAATGTCTACACTGAGAAGATGGAGGTTCGACTGCCCCAGGCTGGGCTAGGGTGAAACCTTGGCTCCAGAAAAGGGAATACAAGGCTGCGCAGAAGAGCACCTGCCTGGCGAGCACTAGGCTCAGCCCTCGGTATTTCAAGGAAAAAAAAATAACAAAATTAAAAAGAGATTCTTTGGTTTTGAGGAAGGGGCTTGCTATATACTCCAGGTCGGTCTCCAACTCAACTTGATGCCTCAGCCTCCAGGGTACAACACATACTCAGTGGAATCAAGTTTCTGTAAAGGCAATATGGCAGGGTGATGCTGCCAGGCTAAAGGTCAGGAGATCTGAGTTCTACCATGGCCACTGCGCACAGAGCTGAGCTCTAACTCCTGGCTTCCCTAGGAATAAAGCAGAACTGATCTTAAGGCCCTTCTAGGCTTGGGAGTGCCACCACCCTAGGTCACCCGAAGCCAGCTCTTCACTGCTTAGTCCCATATCACCTGTAGGACAAGCAATGTGAGCCCCGTGTGCAGGAGCAGCACAGCTAGACAGTCTCAGGGGTCTCTGCAGCTATTGGTACCATTCTCCTCATGTGCTGAATGTGGGGTGCAGCTGAGGAAAGAAGCAGAAGGTGAAGGAGGCTCCCAGGTGTACACTGAGCTGATATCTGAGACTATCTGCCTTGCAACCCCGAGGGTTTCCCTCACAGAAAGGAAGGGGGGTGAAGGAAAATGGGACCGTGCAGGGATCTACGACCAGGTCACACAGTCGGGAAACCCTCTCTTTCCATTTACTGACTCTCTTAGGACCAGACTGCAGGCTGGGTTTCAGAGACTCAGTTCTTGACTCCCCTTGTAAATCACCTTCCATAAAGGACATTTCAGTTCTACCCAATGAACATCCACTGGGCCTTCACTATGTGCTAAAAATCGTCTAGGAATTGAATGTGCATTAGTGAAGAACACAGAAAGGTCCTCACCCACACAAAGTTCACATTCAAGCCCACCGAAACATAACAGCAAACAGGCAGGTGTGTAAGAACAGATGCTCTATTTTCACAACAGAGATTAAATACAAAGGGTGGGAAAAAACAAAGAGAGGGCACATGGGCTGAGCTGTGGTTCCCTATGAGGTTGGGCTAGGTGGCCTCCATCAGACCCAAGGTCTCGGGGAGACAAAGGAGTGAGCCTTGGGAATATCCAGGATAGGGGTTCCTGGTAGAGGGAACAGCCCATGCAAAGACCTCAGGGGGCAATCAAGGGAGAGCACCAGACTGCTCTGGCTAAGACAGCATTCCTGGGCAGTGAGCAGGAAGGAGGCCGGTGAGTGAAGCAGAGTGTGGAGGGCAGAGCTTAGGGAGGAACAGGCAGGCGCCAGCAGGAAATGGCTTTGCCTGAAGATGGGAAGCCACTCTAGACTGCTAAACAGAGAGGCAAGACACTGGCTTAGTCTACTTTGCACGACTGCAACATAATACCTGGTACTGGGTAATTTATAAAGGAGAGTCTATTTGGCCATGGTCCTCGAGGCTGGGGAGAGCTCAGTGCCAGGATACAGCAAGGACGGTTGTACTTTGTCACCTCACAATGGATGCTGAAAGAGCAAGAGAAGGTGGCTGACCAACAGGAGGCCAGATCCCCTTATAACATGCTGCTGCAGAGTAGCCAACCCACGCCTGGAATCATCTCAGTCCACTCATGAGTTCAGAGCTCTGGCATCTTCTTCCCCTTTAAAGCCCCAGCGCTGTTGCCTTGGAGACGAAGTTTCCAACCTCCGAACCTGGAGGGGCACTGTCAGCCAGTGCAGATGGTCTGGTTGGCATCTTCGAGGATTGCCCCAGATGCTGGTGGGAACAGAACAAAGGGATATGAGGTCAGGAGCAAGAGGCCAGGCTAAGGTTCTGCAGATGTAAGAATCAGTCAGGGACCAGGCAAGGGTGGCACGGGGCATGGGTACAAGGTGGCTGTTTCTTGAAGACAGAGACTGTGGTCCCTCCTTAGGGAGCAGTTGAAAGAGATGGCACAAAGGCAGCTCCAAAGTTCTACACTTGAGCCCCAAGAAGGGTAGAGTGGTCGCTGGCTGAGGCTGGGAAGGACGCTGACGAGCAGATGGAGGATGGGCAGAAGTTAAGTCCAGATGATAAGGAGCCACGAGGAAGAGTAAGCTCTGGGCCAGAGACAAAGGAAATGTCATCAACATAACCCAGGACAGTTATGGAGAAGGGACTGAAACCGGACACTCCAGCCCTGGGCAGAATAGAGAAGGGTCCAGAGGAGGTAGAAAAGGTACATCTAGCAAGGAGGTGTCCTGGGAGCCGGTGAGAACTCACCCAGGAAGCCATCGAGGCCAGAGGACGTGTGCAGGCTGAGAACTTCCCACGGCCCTGCAGCACAGTGTCCTAGGAGTCCAGGACCATCTGGTAGAATGGAGAATGTGGAAAAATGTCTAGAAGGGACTGCAGAGAGGACGGAGGGAGGAGAAGACAAGCGTGTGAACCTCTGGGTGAGTTTCACCAGCAAAGGTACCAGCAAAGGGCATAGCTGGAAGAAGACTGGGGAAGGCAAGAGGCCCTCACCTTGGCTTGTTTGGGGAAAAGCAGCAGACCTGTGCTCATGGGGCTCAGCAGAGGGGTTGATGGCTGTGGAGCCTAGGGAGGACCAGTGATGAGTCCCATCCTCCAGCAGGTGGGAGGGGCTCCATGTAGTGTCAGGCAGTTAGAAAATCCCAGATGTGTGGTCTAAGTTCCAGTGCTGTGAGCCCCACAGACTCTGGCGCACCAGGAGGTGCTGAGTCTGGGAAGCCAGAATGGTGTTGCAATAGTAGGCACAGTCCCCCACTATCATCTGCCCACCCCATGGCTTGGGATCATGTCCTAATTCTGCTAAACCTCCCCTCCTGCCTCAGTTTCCTCATCTGTCAGCTCCCCATGGACTTACTGGGACTGTTGATAAGGTGGCATAGGGAAAACCTTCTCAAAACTAGCCCTCTGGATGCTGGGGCACAAAGCCAGGGTCAGCCAACTGTGGACAGCACAGCAGAGCCTCTGCTCCCCAATTCACACCTTGGTGAAGCCTTCCTCTCAAGTCACAGGACAAAAGCTGAGCAGCACCTGCCTTCCATGGCAGCCAGCTATGTGATCTCGCACCAGCTTCTGGGTCTCTCCACAAAAGAGGATGCAGGACTAAAGGATCTCTAAATTTCTTCAAGTTCTAGGTCATTAAATAATGCATAAAGAATACTATAAGGAAAACACTATCTACCAAAGAATCTTTGAAGAACATGCAGAGGCTGTGGATGAAGCCACAGCTGCGTTACGTGTCTTCGCAGGCAAGAACCGCAGGCTCATGCTGAGCCAGCCGCAAAGAGGCAGCTGATGTGACCGTCTCAGCTACAGATCACCTGCTCAGAAGAGACTACACAGACCCAAGCCTCCTGCTAGACAAAGCCCTTCACTCTCAAAGTGCATACACAGTCATCTTTCACATCAGGGCCAGCCCCAACTGAGGGGCCACAAGGACAGTAGAGGGCACTCTTATGAACACTGAGTGTCAGGACATGAGTTCTGACCCAGGTACCTCCACCCAAGAAGCAGCTCTTTGGAACTTGACCTGGTGTGCTCCCAGAAACTTGGATGAGGAAACATTTCTGCCAAGCCAGGCTCCACCCAGTCAGCAAAGCACAATACCCACAGACCTCCCACCTGCAGCCAGCGCCCTGACCATTGTGTAGAAGGTATCATTCCTGAGTTCGGATAAGTGCTTACTCCAGCATTCATAAGTTAGGTGGTTATATGATGTGCCTGCTCCAAGCACTTGGAGCTAAAGTCTAGTGAAGTAAAAAGTATGTGGTGTAGGGTGCGGAAGCAGCCATTCCTGTGATGTAGAACAAGATTGCATGTTAGATGACAGTGGCTGAAAGGCCACAAGCCCCTTACAAAGAAGTGTCCTGTTTTCACCCAGCCCCTCGAGCCTCTAAATGGTGGACTAGAGGGGACAGAGTTCAGTTCTCAGCCACAGTGCTCAACAGGTCTGTGACATGATGAGTCAGGTGGTCAGTCTGTACAGCAGGTCAGACTCAGCAGTGACATCTCAGCCTGGTTCCTATGGTCAATCAAGCAACCTGATTTCTATCTCTGATGGGGTCAGCTACAGTGTGTACAGGCACATATGTCTCCTGGGAAGGGACTGGGAATGCACTGAGTACCATCTGGACTACAGCATCCCAACAAGGAGAGGGGCTGTAACAGGATGATCCATTCCAGTCTTAGAATTAAAAATCAAAAGGGTTGGGTGGTGAAGGAGGGGACTCGGGAAGGGACTGAAGCTTCAAGACCACCCTGTAAGCTTAGTCCCCATCTTCTCCTCCCAGGGAAGAGGGTAGCCAGTGGAGAGTCGCCAACTGGATTCCAAAAGCATTCCGTTTTCATCCTGCAGTGTCTGATGGCTGTGAGCCCTGGGAGAAGTAAGGGGCTCTGGCTGCTGGTTTCTCGTCTGTAAAATGGCAGTTAATAGCATTCATTGCTCCTTATGCACACTGAGCCCTGAAATGAGCAGATGAAGGCATGCATCAAACACTGAGCACACAGTGCAGAGATGGCTCATACGTACATACGTACCGTCTACTGATGGGCAGCACTGACAACACCAAATTTGCCATCTTGCTTCCTCACTCTTCCTCTCTCTATCCCTGATTGTTCCCAGCAAAGCCATCCCAAATTTTCCCAAACCATCACCAAGGGTTATCAGAAGTTTGTACCATGTACTACCAGGTCCCCCTCAGACAGCTGGACAGTCTTCTTCCTGGGAGATCTCTAGCTCCTGCCAGTAGTGGAGTAGGTCCTTGGGTGTGACATAGTGGCAGGCAACAATTTTCTGAAAGCGGCACACAGAGAAATGCAAGCCGCCTGGAAAGAAGGTCTGCTTAGAGTGGAGTTCCTCGGGTCTGATCTTCAGCTTGGCCAGGCAGAGTCCCACAAACACATCTTCTAGCTTGATGAACGGGACACTTTCTGAGACGTTGTACACCTGTATTGCCACATCGCTGGAAAAGACGTAGCCAGTGCCTGAGCAGAAAGGTGGGTACCTGTCCCATGGATATTCAAATTTACTTACAAACCACTTGCTGAACTTTGCCCTAATGGGAAAGTCATGGAGCTTTAGGTAGCCCGTGAAGAACCTACTTGTTTTGTTTTTCTTTAGAAGAAGTTCAGTCAGATAGCCAACATTGACAAACATGTCCGAATCGGTTTTCATCACAAAAGTCGTCTGAGGACAAAAGTGGTGGACCCATTCCATGCCCATCATGGTCTTCAGGGTCAAGTTGAAATAGACGTCCTTGAAGTCCTTCTGGATGATGTCTCTGTGCTGCTGGCTCTCCTGGGCTGTGGCGGCCATCTCATCTCTGCTGTCCGAGGTGCCCAGGAGGAAGAGGGTCCTCACCTGCTGCCCTCTCACCATCCTTTCTCTGCCCCACGTCTGGCGAATGGCCATGCGAGCTGCCAGCTGCTTGTGGGACGAAGTCACCAGCAGGATGAGGAAGGGCGGACTCTGCCTGCAGTCTATATTTGGAAGCTGAAGGAAATTCCCAGCGTTTTTCTTGAAAATAAATGGCAGCTCTTTAAAAGGCTCCATGCTGAGGTAGAAGCAGAGGGCCCCTACCACCAGGACAAAAGCGGCAAAAAGCAGCCTCATCTTGGGGAAGGCCATCTGCAGGAACAAAGAGACATGGTCAGGTCTCCACAGCAAGAGAGTGGGACCATGAGATCCCAACACAGCAGTGGAGTACTTTCCGTGATCTACGCCACAGAACCATGACAGGTATTCATACTGCAGTCATAAAGAAGTAGAAGACAGCTTTGAAAGTTCCCAAGCAAAGAAACAACCGAAGTATAAAGAGGTGAAATTACAAATCACTCCAATGTGAATATTACACATTGTATACAAGTAATAAATTATCATGCCAAACCCCATAAATATGTACAATTTAAAAAATGAAGCTGGGCATGGTGGTGCATGCCTTTAGTCCTAGCACTCAGGAGGGAGAGGCAGGCGGATCTTTGTGAGTTCAAGGCCAGCCTGGTCTACAGAGTGAGTTCCAGGACAGCTGGGGCTATGGGAGAACCTGTCTTGAAAAGACCTAAATCAATAAATAAATATTTTAAAAAATTAAAAAATTAACATTTGGGCTGGAGAGATGGCTCAGCAGTTAAGAGCAGTAGCTGTTCTTGCAGAGGACCTGGGTTCAGTTCTCAGCACCATCCATAATCTCCAGTTTCAAGGGATCAGGCACCATCTTCTGGCCTCCATGGGCATTGTATATAGGAGTACACTTACATACATGCAGAATAAACACTGGTACACATAAAATAAAAATAAGTAAATAATTTCTAAAAACTTGAGGACTGGCACGATGGCGCAGTGGTGGAGAGCTCTGACTGCTCCTGCAGCAGTGGCCCTAGGTTTGGTTCCCAGCACCCACACAGTGACTCACAATCATATGTAATTCCATTTCCAGGGGATCTGAGGCCCTCTTCTGGCTTCCTCCAGCACCAGGCACACATGCAATGCACATATATACATGTATTCAAAACACATACACATAAAATAAAAATAAATGATAAATGATGAACTTTTTAAAAACATGTGTTGGTGTGCTGTGGTGAGGCGGGTGAAGTGAGCCATAGTTTAGGAAACTCTGGAATCTTGCCACACACAGAATAGAGCCGATGGCTCTGCCATGAAGCACATGGGGGTTGGGGTGGGTGGGAAGCCTGCCAGGCTGGCTCCTGGTACCAAACAGAGAACCCACGGATTCTGGCCTGGTCTCCAGCTCTGGGACCAGCCAGCCCTGCACCAGTGGACAACTCTGACTGCTTGTCCACGACTGCTCAGCAGATCCTCTAGGTCTGATCACTCCGACGAAGCTAGACAGCCAACAAGCACGGAAGCCATGTGTCCCAAGTCTAAACACAGGACTGTCTGCAGGCTTCTCAGAGCTAATTAAGCACTCTCAAAACGAAGTCCTTATGATTTGAATGTGAAACGTCCCCCAGAGGCTCGTGTCTCTGAACACTCAGTTCCCAGCTGCTGGTGCTGTTCGGGAGGTTCTGGAACCTTTACTAGATAGTGCTACCTGCAGGGAGTGGGTTGGGGAGGGCAAGCACTGTGTGCTTTATCTTGGGAGTACTTCCTGTCCTGTCTCTCCTCCCTGATCTTTGAGTTGTGAGTGGGCCATTTCTGTCACCACAGCTACCTGCTCCCCATGGCTACCTGACCCCCCTCAGCTACCTGCCCCCCACAGCTACCTGCTACCCCCTACCTGCTCCCCCACAGCTACCTGCCCCCCACGGCTACCTGCCCCCCCCACGGCTACCTGCTCCCCTACGGCTACCTGTCCCCCCCACAGATACCTGCTCCCCCATGGCTACCTGCTCCCCATGGCTACCTGTCCCTCCTCAGCTACCTGCTACCCCCTACCTGCTCCCCCACAGCTACCTGCCCCCCATGGCTACTCTTCCTGTGTGAAGTCCAAGTTCTCCCGGTGGTTCCCCTCACTCTGCCTTCTCCTGTGTGAAGTCCAAGTTCTCCCGGTGGGTCCCTCACTCTGCCTTCTCCCTGTGTGAAGTTCAAGTTCTCCGGTGGTCCCCTCACTCTGCCTTCTCCCTGTGTGAAGTCAGTTCTCCTGGTGGTCCCCTCACTCTGCCTTCTCCCTGTGTGAAGTCCAAGTTCTCCCGGTGGTCCCCTCCCTCTCCCTTCTCCCTGTGTGAAGTCCAATTCTCCCGGTGGTCCCCTCACTCTGCCTTCTCCCCTGTGTGAAGTCCAAGTTCTCCCGGTGTTCCCCTCACTCTGCCTTCTCCCTGTGTGAAGTCCAAGTTCTCCGGTGGTCCCCTCACTCTGCCTTCTCCTTGTGTGAATTCCAAGTTCTCCCGGTGGTCCCTCACTCTGCCTTCTCCCTGTGTGAAGTTCCAAGTTCTCCCGGTGGTTCCCTCACTCTGCCTTCTCCCTGTGTGAGTCCAAGTTCTCCCGGTGGTCCCCTCACTCTGCTTCTCCCTGTGTGAAGTCCAAGTTCTCCGGTGGTCCTCACTCTGCTTCTCCTGTGTGAAGCCAATTCTCCCGGTGGTCCCCTCCCTCTGCCTCCTCCCTGTGTGAAGTCCAAGTTCTCCCTTGGTCCCCTCACTCTGCCTTCTCCCTGTGTGAAGTCCAAGTTCTCCAGGGTGGTCCCCTCACTCTGCCTCTCCCTGTGTGAAGTCCAAGTCTCCCGGTGGTCTCTCTCTCTCTGCCTTCTCCCTGTGTGAAGTCCAAGTTCTCCCGGTGGTCCCCTCACTCTGCCTCCTCCCTGTGTGAACTCCAAGTTCTCCCGGGGGTCCCCTCACTCTGCCTTCTCCCTGTGTGAAGTCCAATTCTCCTGGTGGTCCCCTCACTCTGCCTTCTCCCTGTGTGAAGTCCAAGTTCTCCTGGTGGTCCCCTCACTCTGCCTTCTCCCTGTGTGAAGTCCAAGTTCTCCCGGTGGTCCCCTCACTCTGCCTTCTCCCTGTGTGAAGTTCAAGTTCTCCCGGTGGTCCTCTCACTCTGCCTTCTCCCTGTGTGAAGTTCAAGTTCTCCCGGTGGTCCCCTCACTCTGCCTTCTCCCTGTGTGAAGTCCAAGTTCTCCCGGTGGTCCCCTCACTCTGCCTTCTCCCTGTGTGAAGTCCAAGTTCTCCGGGGGTCCTCTCACTCTGCCTTCTCCCTGTGTGAAGTCCAAGTTCTCCCGGTGGTCCCCTCACTCTGCCTTCTCCCTGTGTGAAGTCCAAGTTCTCCCGGGGTCCTCACTCTGCCTTCTCCCATGTGTGAAGTTCAAGTTCTCCTGGTGGGTCCTCTCNTGCCCCCCCATGGCTACTGCCCCCCCATGGCTACCTGCTCCCCTACGGCTACCTGCCCCCCCACAGCTACCTGCTACCCATGGCTACCTGCCCCCCTCATCTACCTGCCCCCCCCCACGGCTACCTGCCGAACCACAACTACCCCCCCTCCCACAGATACCTGCCCCTCCATGGATAACTGCCCCCCCAGCTACCTGCTCCCCCACGGCTACCTGCTCCCCAGGTATCGTATCTCTCCAACCACAGTGGTCTGTATCCTCACTTGCAAGCCCAAATAAATGCTTCCTCTCTTAAAAACGCTTCTTGTCAGGCATTAGGTTACAGTAATCAGAAACGTAAGGCTGCGGAAGTATGTCCAGTTTTCTTATTTGCATAAGTACCTTGAAATTCTTGAGGTTGCTCTACATATTTTAAGGATATTCCCTAAACTCTTATATCTGGTTTTATTTATTTATTTTTTGTTATTTTTATTTAACATTTTTTTTTTTTGCATGGTGATGCTTGTATGTGTGACCTTGTCTTCAATGTTGCAAGGAGTCCAGAAGAGGGTGTTGGATCCCCTGGACTTGGGATTACAGATGCTTGTTAGCCACCATGTGGGAGTTGGGAACCGATCCCAGGTCCTCTGCAAGAGCAGCCAGTGATCCTGACCACCTAGCTGTCTCTCTTTTCTCCTTTATTGTCTCTCCACCCTTCTGTTTTTTTCTTGGCCAAGTTCAGGTTTGTTTACATTAATGTCATAATATTAATAGAGCAAATAACTCACATTTTGCTGGATAAGAGAAGCTCCACTTTAGAGCGTACCTTGGTATAGACGGCAGAAGGACGTTCCTTTTGAAGAAGTGTGGGTGAAAGCCAATCTACACTAGTACCTGAAACAACTTTCTGGACTTGGCTTTTCTAACAAAATGATGATTCTGTCTCTCAGGAATCTCTAGGAAGGAAAAAAAAATCAAGTCCAAGTTCTCCCGGTGGTCCCCTCACTCTGCCTTCTCCTTGTGTGAAGTTCAAGTTCTCCTGGTGGGTCCTGTCACTCTGCCTCCTCCCTGTGTGAAGTCCAAGTTCTCCCAGTGGTCCCCTCACTCTGCCTTCTCCCCGTGTGAATTCCAAGTTCTCCCAGTGGTCCCTCACTCTCTCCTCCCTGTGCTTGAAGTCCAAGTTCTCCCGGTGGTCCCCCACTCTGCCTTCTCCCTGTGTGAAGTCCAAGTTCTCCCGGTGTCCTCTCACCCTGCCTTCTCCCTGTGTGAATTCCAATTCTCCCGGTGGTCCTCTCATTCTGCCTTCTCCCTGTGTGAATTCAAGTTCTCCTGGTGGTCCCCTCACTCTGCCTCCTCCCTGTGTGAATTCCAATTCTCCCGGTGGTCCCCTCACTCTGCCTTCTCCTGTGTGAAGTCCAAGTTCTCCCGTGGTCCCCTCACTCTGCCTCATCCCTGTGTGAAGTCCAAGTTCTCCCGTGGTCCCCTCACTCTTGCCTCTCCCTGTGTGAAGTCCAAGTTCTCCCCGTGAGTCCCCTCACTCTGCCTTCTCCCTTTGTGAAGTCCAAGTTCTCCCGGTGGTCCCCTCACTCCGCCTTCTCCCTGTGTGAAGTCCATCCCGGAGTCCCTCTTGCTCTCCCGTGTGATAAGTTCCGTGGCCCCTCATTCTTTTTCCTCTGTCTTTTTTTTTCTCTTTTTTTTTTCTCCCTGGTGTAGTAATGTGGGTTCTGCTTCCCTGTTAATCCTTCCTTGGTGGTCCCCTCATCCTGACTCTCTCCCTGTGTGAGTTCCAATTCTCAGTCGGTGTCCTACCTCACTCGCTTCTCCCTATTTTGAAGTCCAAGTTCTCCCGGTGGTCCCTCACTGCTGCCTTTCTCCCTTGTGTGAACGTCCAAGTTCTCCCAGTGGTCCCCTAACTCTCCCTCCTCCCTGTGTGAATCAATTTCTCCCGGTGGTTCTCCCTCACTCTGCCTTCAGTCCCTGTGTTTGAAGTCCAAGTTCTCCCAGTGGTCCCCTCACTCTGCCTTCTCAGCCTGTGTGTAAGTCCAAAAGTCTCCTGGTGGTTCCCCCTCACTCTGCTCTCCTCCTGTGTGAATTCCAAGTTCTCCCAGTGGTCCCCTCAATCTCGCCTTCTCCCTGTGTGAATCACAATTTCTCCCGGTGGTCCCTCACTCTGCCTTCTCCCGTGTGAATCCAAAGTTCTCCCGGTGGTCCCCTCACTCTGCCTTCTCCCTGTGTGAAGTCCAAGTTCTCCCGGTGTCCTCTCACTCTGCCTTCTCCCTGTGTGAAGTCAAGTTCTCCGGTGGTCCCCTCACTCTGCCTTCTCCCTTGTGTGAAGTCCAAGTTCTCCGGTGATCCTCTCATTCTGCCTCCTCCCGTGTGAAGATCAAGTTCTCCCGGTGGTCCCCTCACTCTGCCTTCTCCATGTGTAAAGTTCCAAGTTCTCCGGGTGGTTCCCTCACTCTGCCTTCCTCCCTGTGTGAAGTTAAAGTTCTCCCGGTGGTCCCCTAACTCTGCCTTCTCCCTGTGTGAAGTTCAAGTTCTCCCGGTGGTCCCTCACTCTGCCTTCTCCCTGGTGGAATCCAAGTTCTCCCGGCTGGTCCCTCACTCTGCCTCATCCCTGTGTGACGTCCAAGTTCTCCCGGTGGGTCCTCTCACTCTGCCTTCTCCCTGTCGTGAAGTCCAAGTTCTCCGCGTGGTGCTCTCACTCTGCCTTCATCCCTGTGTGAAGTCCAAGTCTCCTGGTGGTCCCCTCACTCTGCCTTCCTCCCTGTGTAAAGTTCCAAGTTCTCCTCGTCGGTCCCCTCACTCTGTGCCCTCCTCCCTGTGTGGCAAGTCAAGTTCTCCCGTGTCCCCTCCCTCTGCCTTCTCCCTGTGTGAAGTTCAAGTTTCTCCGGTGGTCCCTCACTCCGCCTTCTCCCTGTGTGAATGTCCAAATTCTCCCGGTGGTCCCCTCACTCTGCCTTCTCCCTTTGTGAAGTCCAAGTTCTCCGGTGGTGCCCTCACTCTGCTCCTCCCTGTGTGAAGTCTCAAGTTCTCCCGGTGGTCCCCTCACTCTGCCTTCTCCCTGTGTGAATTCCAAATTCTCCCGGTGGTCCCCTCACTCTGCCTTCTCCTCTGTGTGAATGTCCAAGTTCTCCCGTGGTTCCCTCACTCTGCCTTCCTCCCGGTGTGAAGTCCAAGTTCTCCGGTGGTCCCTCACTCTGCCTTCTCCTGTGTGAAGTCAAGTTCTCCTGGTGGGTCCTCTCACTCTGCATTCTCCCTGTGTGAAGTCCAAGTTCTCCCGGTGGTCCCCTCACCTGCCTTCTCCTGTGTGGACCAGTCTCTCACCCTGTTCTGTGGAGTCCAAGTTCCCCGGTGGTCCCCTCACTCTGCCTCCTCCCTGTGTGAATCCAAGTTCTCCCGTGGTCCCCTCATCTGCCTCCTCCCTGTGTGAAGTTCAAGTTTTCCCGGTGGTCCCCTCACTCTGCCTTCTCCCTTGTGAAGTCCAAGTTCTCCCGGTGGTCCCCTCACTCTGCCTTCTCCCTCGTGTGAATTCCAAGTTCTCCGCGGTGGCCCCCTCACTCTGCCTTCTCCCTTGTGTGAAGTCCAAGTTCTCCCGGTGGTCCCCTCACTCTGCTTCTCCCTGTGTGAAGTCCAAATTCTCCCGGTGTCCCTCACTCTGCCTTCTCCCTGTGTGAAGTCCAAATTCTCCCGGTGTCCCTCACTCTGCTCCTCCCTGTGTGAAGATCAAGTTCTCCCAGTGGTCCCCTCACTCTGCCTTCTCCCTTTGTGAAGTCCAAGTTCTCCCGGTGATCCTCTCATTCTGCCTCCTCCCTGTGTGAAGTCCAAGTTCTCCGGGTGGTCCTCTCACTCTGCCTTCTCCTGTGTGAAGTCCAAGTTCTCCCGTGGTCCCCTCACTCTGCCTTCTCCTGTGTGAATCCAAGTTCTCCCGGTGGTGCTCCTCACTCTGCCTTCTCCCTTGTGAAGTCTCCAAGTTCTCCCAGTGGTCCCCTCACTCTGCCTTTCCCTGTGTGAAGTCCAAGTTCTCCGGTGGTCCCCTCACTCTGCTTCTCCCTTGTGAAG
Source organism: Rhizomys pruinosus (assembly GCA_009823505.1). Taxonomy (NCBI): domain Eukaryota; kingdom Metazoa; phylum Chordata; class Mammalia; order Rodentia; family Spalacidae; genus Rhizomys; species Rhizomys pruinosus. The sequence continues at coordinate 240,252 of VZQC01012434.1, forward strand.
TCCAAGTTCTCCGGTGGTCCCCTCACTCTGCCCTCTCCCTGTGTGAAGTCAGTTCTCCTGGTTGCGCTCACTCTGCCTTTCCCTGTGTGTGAAGTCCAATTCTCCGGTGGTCCTCTCACTCTGCCTTCTCCCTGTGTGAAGTTCAAGTTCTCCCTGTGGTCCCCTCACTCTGCCTTCTCCCTGTGTGAAGTTCAAGTTCTCCCGGTGGTCCCTCACTCTGCCTTCTCCCTGTGTGAAGTCCAAGTTCTCCCGGTGGTCCCCTCACTCTGCCTTCTCCCTGTGTGAATTCCAAGTTCTCCCGGTGGTCCCCTCACTCTGCCTTCTCCCTGTGTGAAGTCCAAGTTCTCCCGGTGTCCCCCACTCTGCCTTCTCCCTGTGAAGTCCAAGTTCTCCGGTCTCACCTGGTTTTCTCCCTTTTTGTGGCAGTTTCCGGATGGTCTCTCTCACTCTGCTCCTCCCTGTGTGAATCCAAGTTCTCCCGGTGGTCCCCTACTCTGCCTTCTCCCTGTGTGAAGTCCAATTTCTCCCGGTGGTCCCTCACTCTGCCTTCTCCCTGTGTGAATTCCAAGTTCTCCCGGTGGTCCCTCACTCTGCCTTCTCCCTGTGTGAATCCAAGTTCTCCCTGGTGGTCCCCTCACTCTGCCTCTCCCTGTGTGAAGTCCAAGTTCTCCGGTGGTCCCCTCACTTTGCCTCCTCCTGTGTGAAGTCCAAGTCTTCCCGTGGTGGCCCTCACTCTGCCTTCCCTGTTGAATCAAGTTCTCCGTGTCCCCTCACTCTCTTCTCCCTGTGTGAATCCAATTCTCCCGGTGGTCCTCTCATTCTGCCTTCTCCCTGTGTGAATTTCAAGTTCTCCCGGTGGTCCCTCACTCTGCCTTCTCCCTGTGTTAAGTCCAAGTTCTCCCGGTGGTCCCCTCACTCTGCCTTCTCCCTGTGTGAAGTTCAAGTTCTCCCGGTGGTCCCCTCACTCTGCCTTCTCCCTGTGTGAAGTTCAAGTTCTCCTGGTGGGTCCTCTCACTCTGCCTTCTCCCTGTGTGAAGTCCAAGTTCTCCCGGTGGTCCCCTCACTCTGCCTTCTCCCTGTGTGAAGTCCAAGTTCTCCCGGTGGTCCTCCACTCTGCCTTCTCCCTGTGTAAGTTCAAGTTCTCCCGTGGTCCTCTCATCTGCCTCCTCCCTGTGTGAAGTCAAGTTCTCCCGGTGGTCCCCTAACTCTGCCTTCTCCCTGTGTGATCCAAGTTCTCCCGGGGTCCCCTCACTCTGCCTCCTCCCTGTGTGAAGTCCAAGTTCTCCCGGTGGTCCCTCACTCTGCCTTCTCCCTTGTGAAGTCCAAGTTCTCCCGTGGTCCCCTCAATCTGCCTTCTCCCTGTGTGAAGTTCCAAGTTCTCCTGGTGGTCCCTTCACTCTGCCTCCTCCCTGTGTGAAGTCCAAGTTTCCCAGTGGTCCCCTCACTCTCCCTCTCCCTGTGTGAGTCCAGTTCTCCGTGTCCCTCACTCTGCCTCTTCCCTGTGTGAAGTCCAAGTTCTCCGGTGGTCCCTCACTCTGCTTCTCCCTGTGTGAGTCCAAGTTCTCCCGGGGTCCCTCACTCTGCCTTCTCCCTGTGTGAAGTCCAAGTTCTCCGGTGGTCCCCTCACTCTGCCTTCTCCCTGTGTGAAGTTTCAAGTTCTCCTGGTGGTCCCTCACTCTGCCTCTCCTGTGTGAGTCCAATTTCTATCTAGTGCCCTCACTCTGCCTTCTCCCCGTGTGATTCCAAGTTCTCCCGTGGTCCCTCATCTGCCTTCTCCCTGTGTGAATTCCAAGTTCTCCCGGTGGTGCCCTCATTCTGCCTTCTCCCTGTGTGAAGTCCAAGTTCTCTTGGCGGTCCCCTCACTCTGCCTTCTCCCTGTGTGAAGTCCAAATTCTCCCGGTAGTCCTCTCACCCTGCCTTCTCCCTGTGTGAAGTCCAAGTTCTCCCGGTGGTCCTCTCACTCTGCTTCTCCCTGTGTGAACTCAAGTTCTCCCGTGGTCCTCTCACTCTGCCTTTCCCTGTGTGAAGTCACGTTCTCCCGGTGGTCCCCTCACTCTGCCTTCTCCCTGTGTGAAGTCAAGTTCTCCCGGTGTGTCCCCTCACTCTGCCTCTCTCCCTGTGTGTAAGTCCAAGTTCTCCCGGTAGTCCTCTCACCTCTGCCTTCTCCCTTGTGTGAGTCCAAGTTCTCCCGTGGTCCCCTCACTCGCCTTCTCCCTGTTGTGAAGTCCAAGTATCTCCGGTGGTCCCCTCAGCTCTGCCTTCTCCCTGTGTGAAGTCCAAGTTCTCCCGGGTGGTCCTCTCACTCTGCCTCCTCCCTGTGTGAAGATCCAAGTTTCTCCCGGTGGTCCCTCACTCTGCCTTTCTCCTTGTGTGAATTCCAAGTTCTCCCGGTGATCCTCTCACTCTGCCTTCTCCCTGTGTGAAGTCCAAGTTCTCCCGGTGGTCCTCTCACTCTGCCTTCTCCCTGTGTGAAGTCCAAGTTCTCCCGTGTGTCCCCTCACTCTGCCTCTCTTCCCTGTGTGAAGTTCAAGTTCTCCCGGTGGTCCCTCACTCTGCCTTCTCCCTGTGTGAAGTCCAAGTTCTCCCGGTGGTCCCCTCACTCTGCCTTCTCCCTGTGTGAAGTTCAAGTTCTCCCGGTGGTCCCCTCACTCTGCCTTCTCCCTGTGTGAAGTCCAAGTTCTCGGTGGTCCCTCACTCTGCCTTCTCCCGTGTGAAGTCCAAGTTCTCCTCGTGGTCCTCTCACTCTGCCTTCTCCCTGTGTGAAGTCCAAGTTCTCCTGGTGGTCCCCTCACTCTGCCTTCTCCCTGTGTGAAGTCCAAGTTCTCCCGGTGGTCTCCTCACTCTGCCTTCTCCCTGTGTGAAGTCCAAGTTCTCCCGGTGGTCCCCTCACTCTGCCTTCTCCCTGTGTGAAGTCCAAGTTCTCCCGGTGGTCCCTCACTCTGCCTTCTCCCTGTGTGAATCTCCAAGTTTCTCCCCGTGGTCCCCTCACTCTGCCTCTCCCTGTGTGAAGTTCAAGTTCTCCCGGTGGTCCCCTCACTCTGCCTTCTCCCTGTGTGAAGTCCAAGTTCTCCCGGTGGTCCCCTCACTCTGCCTTCTCCCTGTGTGAAGTCCAAGTTCTCCTGGTGGTCCTCTCACTCTGCCTTCTCCCTGTGTGAAGTCCAAGTTCTCCCGGTGGTCCCCTCACTCTGCCTTCTCCCTGTGTGAAGTCCAAGTTCTCCCGGTGGTGCTCTCACTCTGCCTTCTCCCTGTGTGAAGTCCAAGTTCTCCGGTGGTCCCCTCACTCTGCCTTCTCCCTGTGTGAAGTCCAAGTTCTCCCGGTGGTCCCCTCACTCTGCCTTCTCCCTGTGTGAAGTCCAAGTTCTCCGGGTGGTCCCCTCACTCTGCCTTCTCCCTGTGTGAAGTTCAAGTTCTCCCAGTGGTCCCCTCACTCTGCCTTCTCCCTGTTGTGAAGTCCAAGTGTGTCTCCAGGTGGTCCCCTCACTCTGCCTTCTCCCTGTGTGAAGTCCAAGTTCTCCCGGTGGTCCTCTCACTCTGCCTCCTCCCTGTGTGAAGTCCAAGTTCTCCCGGTGGTCCCCTCACTCTGCCTTCTCCCTGTGTGAAGTCCAAGTTCTCCCGGTGGTCCCCTCACTCTGCCTTCTCCCCTGTGTGGAAGTCCAATTTCTCCCGGGGCCCCTCCACTCTGCCTTTTTCCTTGTGAAGTCCAAGTTCCCCGGTGGTCCCTCACTCTCTGCCTTCTCCCGTGTGAAGTCCAAGTTCTCCCTTGGGGGTCCCCTCACTCTGCCTCCTCCCTGTGTGAAGTTCCAAGTTCTTCCCGGTGGTCCCTCACTCTGCCTTCTCCCTGTGTGAAGTCCAAGTTCTCCGGTGGTCCCCTCACTCTGCCTTCTCCCTGTGTGAAGTCAAGTACTCTTCTCCCGGTAGTTCCCCTCACTCTGCCTTCTCCCTGTGTGAAGTCCATGTTCTCCCGGTGGTCCCTCACTCTGCCTTCTCCCTGTGTGAAGTTTCAAGTTCTCCCGGTGGTCCCCTCACTCTGCTTTCTCCTTGTGTGAATTCCAAGTTCTCCCGGTTGTCCCCTCACTCTGCCTTCTCCATGTGTGAAGTTCAAGTTCTCCGGTGGTCCCCTCACTCTGCCCTTCTCCCTGTGTGAAGTACCAAGGTCTCCCGGTGGTCCCCTCACTCTGCCTTCTCCCTGTGTGAAGTTCAAGTTCTCCCGGTGGTCCCCTCACTCTGCCTTCTCCCTGTGTGAAGTTCAAGTTCTCCTGGTGGTCCCCTCACTCTGCCTTCTCCCTGTGTGAAGTCCAAGTTCTACACTCTGCCTTCTCCCTGTGTGAAGTCCAAGTTCTCCCGGTGGTCCCCTCACTCTGCCTTCTCCCTGTGTGAAGTCCAAGTTCTCCCGGTGGTCCCCTCACTCTGCCTTCTCCCTGTGTGAAGTCCAAGTTCTCCGGTGGTCCCCTCACTCTGCTTTCTCCTTGTGTGAATTCCAAGTTCTCCCGGTGGTCCCCTCACTCTGCCTTCTCCCTGTGTGAATTTCAAGTTCTCCTGGTGGTCCCCTCACTCTGCCTCCTCCCTGTGTGAAGTCCAAGTTCTCCCGGTGGTCCTCTCACTCTGCGTCCTCCCTGTGTGAAGTCCAAGTTCTCCCGGTGGTCCCCTCACTCTGCCTTCTCCCTGTGTGAAGTTCAAGTTTTCCTGGTGGGTCCCCTCACTCTGCCTTGTCCCTGTGTGAAGTTCAAGTTTTCCTGGTGGGCCTTCTCCCTGTGTGAAGTCCAAGTTCTCCTGGGGGCCCTCTCACTCTGCCTTCCTCCTGTGTGAAGTCCAGGAAGCACTGGGGCCACAGTTCAGGTTTGTTTTTCTCACCTATCAAATGGGTATAGTCAAGGCTCAATGTCTAAATCCAATCCTGCTGCATACAGTAGTAACAACACACAAATATCTGAGGATTGTTTCATGCCTAGCAGGTGAGGATTGAACCTTGTAGCTTTCTAAGGAGACCTGGCAAACTCATCTATTACTTATTCTATAGTCCAATTTCCTTTCCTTTTTTTCAGACAAGTCTCCCTGTAGCCAGCTGTCCCGGAACTCACTCACAAAGAGCCTCTCTTCCTCCCTCCTCTACCTCTGGAGTGCTGGGACTAAAGGCAAGCACCACCATGCCTAGCCATAGCCCAATTTCTTATCTTGGCAATTTAATTACATAGAAAAGGATGTGTGAGCTGGTGGGCGTGATGTCGCATGCCTTTAATCCTAGCACTTGGGAGGCAGAGGCAGGCGGATCTTTCTGTGTTCAAGGCCAGCCTGGTCTACAGAGTGAGTTCCAGGACAGCTGGGGGCTACAAGGAGACCCTGTCTCAAAAAGACAAAAAAAAAAAAAAAGAAAGAAAGAAAGAAAGAAAGAAAGAAAGAAAGAAAGAAAAGAAAAGGATGTGTGGCTGATGCTTTAAGAGTTTAACAACAGGTGAGAAAACTCAATTCTTAACTCAACATCTAGGACATTATCTTGAGTCAGAGGACAGAGAGGCAATAAGGGCAGACACACAGTGAAAGAGGTTTACTCTATTGGCTCAAAAGAACCTCAGAGCAAGGTGAAGTGTTGCATGCCTGTAATCCCAGCACTCAGGAAAGTGAGACAGTAAGACTGCCACGAGTTCAAGGCATTCAGGTTGTGGGAGATCCTTTTTTAAAAGCCAAAAGAACACTAGGAGTCTCACCAAGCCAATGTGCTCCTGATGTTAGCAAGCACTTGTAGTAGCCAGAATGCTGAGAATTACGCATGTGCAGAGCTTGTCCCTCATCAACCTAACCTGCCCTAGGCAGGTGAGGCCATACAAGCAGCGTTGCAGACCTGGGCCAATCCCAAGGAGACAAGAGGAGAGTGGGAATGGGAGCACTACATAACCCTAACCCTGCCCCCAATAAACGAGCCCGGAAATCCTCCAGAAGGCCTGGGGGATTGTCTACAGGCACTGCCTTTGCAGGCTCAGCACAGGCCTTCTCGAAAGAAAGACTCTTGATGAGGTGCATGACCAGGATCGTCAAGCCTTGGCACCCTACTGCTCTCTTCTACTTAAGATAGCCCTCCACACAAACTATGTAAGTTATGGAATTCATGAGACATTGGTCCACCCTAGGCTGGAGCAGAGGAAAGGCCAAGAGTAAGATGAAACAGGCACCCCTTGTGCCCACCAAGCAGTCACAGAGAAGCAGGCAGGGCAGTGTGAGATCCTTAGCAGTGCCTATACCCAAATGGGATTACCAACTCCTAGCTCCTAACTGGAATCTTGTCCCTGTCCACTGGATGAGGGCTGGCTCTGACATCAGAGGCAAAGCAGGCTTCTCAGTTTGTGCAGTATGATGGTGAATTTTATGTCAACTTGCCTGGGCCATGGGGTGCCCAAAGACTTGGCCAAGTGTTATTTTGGCTGTGTCTCTGAGAGGTTTTGGACATAAGAAATAGCATTTGGATGGGTGGACGGGGTGGAACACAGTCTTCCCGATGGGGGTGAGCCTCATATACTCCTCTCAAGAACTAAAGGACTGCAGAGATGCCAGTTCATGTAGACGACCTGGGCTCGGTTACTGGCTAAAAACCATCTGTAATTCCAGTTCCAGGGGATCCCACACACCCTCATCTAGCCTCTGTGGGCATGGCACACATCTTATATACATGTAGGTGAAACACTCATATATATAGTATTATAATATAGTATATATATATAATATGTAAATTTAGAGGCTGGAGAAATGACTTTGTGGTCTTGCAGATGACCCAGGTTCACTTCCCAGCACCCATGTGGAATCTCACAACTGGCTGTAGCTCCAGTTCCGGGGTATCTGGTGCTATAGTCTCCTGGCTCCTTGGGCCCCAGGCATAAATGTAGTAGTGTACATACAGACAGGTGGACAATACACTTCTATGCATAAAATAACTTTTTTTAATTTAAAAGAGAACAATGGACTGGCCTTTGGAAGAACAGAACCCCTGCTTTGCTGCCTGAGCTGAGCTACTGATCTTTTCCTGTGTTCAAACTTGCAATGTTTGCCATTTCTAGTTATGTTGGCTGGCTTTAGGATTGAACCAATTGACTCTCCTAGTTCTTGGTCTCTCAGACTCAGACTGGAGGTGCACCAGCAGTTTAGGTGGGTCTTGGTCTCCAGCCTGCTGACCATAGATCTTAGGACTCTGTAACTGTGAGTCAGTGCCCCACTGTCCATCTCTTTGCAAAGGTACATATCCTGTTGACTCTGTTTCCCTGGAGACCCCTGGACGGTCTGTGCAGGAAGAGCCTGGAGGCAGAGATCAACCGTGCCATGCAACTCAGTTCACACCATGCTGACCCCAGCTTGATCTGAAAGATAAGGCTACCAACCCGTCCTATGGAAAGGCCCCAAGTCTGAGGCTCAAGGGGAACAACAAGGTAGACTGTCCTCTTGGGTTATTTATTAGAAAAGTTAATTAATGCCATGGAAAGAGGATAGTAGGGGGCTCTGAGGAATATTCAAGCATAACATCAAAGACAAATACAGAATGAGAACCCCCCTATATAGCCATCAACCCCCAGTGAGTTAATCCTCAGTCCACTGAAATCCCGTGCTGTCCAGTGTCCAGCAATGTTCCCCTAAAATCACTCTTCCAGAGGTCAAAACATCCTGCTTTGACATCAAAAAGACCATAGGAACATCCATAGCCTGTTCTTCCCTCATCTATCGCCAACACTGCCCAAGGGGCTGGGAGATGGCCCAGTGGCAAAGCACTTGCTAAGCAAAAATAAGGACCTGAATTTGACCCCCAAAGCCCACATATAAAAGCCTGGCCCGATGGACATCTGGTCTGGATTCTACCACCTGTAACGAAGTGACCTCCACTAGAGGAAAAAACTGAGAAAACAGGCACAAAGTTGCGCAGATGGATGGAGCCCAGAAGCAGACCCGCACAAAGGCTGGCTGTCCCTGTAAGTGACAAAGGCATCTCAAGAACCTGAGAGTAAAGAGTGACCTTACAACAGAGTGCTGGGTGGGCTGGTGGCATGCTGCTCTCTTACCCTGGGCTGCCAAATGTGTTGAGAACTACAGGTCATCGAGGAAAAGCTTGAAACAGCCACAGCCGTGCCGGGGAGATGGCTCAGTGGGTAAAGTGATTGCTGTGCAGCATGAGGACAGGACTTTGGATCCCCGGCACCATGTAAAAGCCTGGCCTGGCAGCGCATGCCTACAACTGCAGTGACGGGAGAGGTCTAGGGGCTCGCTGACCAGCCTGGCTGAAACAATGAGAGCAAGTGGGCCAAAGGACCATATGAACACCCGCATCCCATGGGTGAGAGACCCTTTCTCAAAAAATATGGTGGAGAGGCCAACCTCCACAGAGCCACACAGAGGGAAGTGTGGGTGGGTGTGAGTGTGTACACACTGAACACACTCACAATGAAAAAAAATGTTCAATACCCATAGCTGCGACTGGAGAGCTGGCTCAGCAGTTAAGAGCACTGGCTGCTCTTGCACAGGACCCAGCACCCACATGGCAGCTAACAACCATTGGTAACTCTAGTTCCAGGGGATCCGACACCCTTTTCTGACCTCTGCCAGCACTGCATTTATCCACATGCAGAAATAACACTCATACATATTAAAAATAAATTTAAAAAAAAATCTAACTTTTTAAAACTGAATTGTGACTATCTCCAAAAGGTAAATACGCAAAAAGGCAAATGCCTGTGAAAGACCAGCGTGGTTGGTCATTTGAAAAATGGGAGTAAATCCATGATGAAATATGTACGATTAGGAAGAAAGCAAAGAGGCCCCAGTGCTGCCAGGAGTATGCCGAATTAGGTGACTCTCACCTTCCCGTAGGCAGGCCCCATTTATCTTGGCAGTGTCCACCCAGGGGGACACAGACTCCATGACTCAGTAAATCTCTCCCAATCACATAGCCAACAGAAATGACTGCTTTTGGCCATCAAGAGACACGGCCCATAACCTTCACAGCAATGTGACTCAGCAACTGTTCCAAGGGGAACTGCTTTCTGCTGGTTCCGGTGACACTACAGGAGCCTGGCCTTGGCCTTGGCCTGGAAGGAAACTCTTTTGCCTAGGAGGGTTCACCAGCACCTTCTACTGACAAGTCTCAAGAGCTGGACTCCCGAGGGAAAATATTTAAAGAGTTCGGGGAAATGTAAATGAAATGTCTTTGGTATCAAAGGGTTAACTGAGACGAAGAAGGTTCTCTCTTTAGAGAAATGTGCAAAAACGCCATCTGGCAAAGCTTCCTCCCCAGTCAGCATATTTCTGAGATTGAAGTTTGTGCTCAGAGTGACACCTGCTTTCGAAACTCCATCTGACTTAGACTTATCAGGTGCACTATTTTCAGTGATCCAAGGGCAGAGGAATGTGATGTGGAGCTCTGACCACTCAGAGCGAGTTGCAGGACAACTCTGCCCAGCATGTACATCCTTGCTGGACTAGAGCACCCTCACTGCCCCGGCAAATGTAAAACCCTTTGCCCATATACTTTGGATTGCGTGATCATTTTCTTGGGACCTAAGACACATTTGTAATGGGCAAAGTCCACTTTCATGGTCATTGAAAAGGGATGACTGGAGCACAGCAGCAAATCATTGATATGTACTACATCCGTTGTCCGGAAAAATCCTTCAGTGGCAAGATGGATAAATGACTGGAGCACAGCAATAAAGGCACAAACATTGCTTGTGCCAGCAAATATTCTGCTTTTAAAAAGAACAGACACAAAAGAGAATATACACTGAATGGACACATTTAAATGAAGCAGAACCAGAAAAACAATCATAGATGGAGGAAGTTGGAACAGTGCTCATCTTTAGGGTGAGGGTGGAAGGGGAGATTTCATAATCCTGGGAGAAAAATAAGGAGCCTTCTACAGAGCTGGACGCATTCATTCTATTCTTGTTTGGATGGTGGCTACATGGGTACAAGGCAATTATACATTAAAATCCACTGGGTCGCACAGCTGAGGCCCCCTTTCTTTCTCTATGTAATACCACGTTGATATTTTTTAGCCATAATTAGAAATAAATTGGAAGAATGTGCTGCCTTCTACAGAACTATCCAAATGCATTTGACCACAGATCTAATTTTTACTTTCCACAACACGTTGCATGTGCTGGTGTGTCACAAAACAGACTCCAGAAGAAAGTCTGGGTTATTCTTTTGGCCCAGTCCAAAGCCCTGGCAACTTCCTTAATACGTCAGTTGGTCAGAGGCAGGAGGCAGCCCGGCTCCTGGATCCCACTGTGAGGTTAATGTGACGACTCTTCCAATATTTCATTACTTGCTGTGTCAGTCAGTTACATGGCAAAGTTTACTCCGATTTTCAAGATGAATGATTTTGAGGAGACAGACTCTGATAGCCTTAGGCAACTGCAAATGAATGGACCAGGAATTTGGGATGAACAGACTGCACAGGGCTGGCACAGCTGGTAATGTCCTTCATGCAGGACCAAGGACATCAATTCGGTCCCCAGAAGCCACATTTTTAAAAAGGCTGATCCTGGGGTTGCACACATGTGACTCCAGCACTAGGGAAGAGAAGCCGCCTCTGAATTCAGTCTTAATGGATACAGGGTCTTCTCCACTATCCAGCAAAGTTTCTGACCTAGTCTGACGGTATCCTCACAAAATGGGACAGTGAGCACCAGCTGGTAACCCACAGACAGAATGTCTCAAAAATGAAGACGGAGATGGAGATGGCCTGTCAGTGTCCTAAGAGGATCATCAAAGATTGCCAACACCGGCAGAAAGACCTAGAGGAAACGATCCACAACCTCAGCTTCTGACCTTCAGAGCTAGGTGACATGTTTCTATTGGTTCGGTGTGGGGCGGCTTGTTCAGGCAGCTCCAAGAAATAATGCCACCCGTGGGTTAAGTGAACAAATCCACACTTCAGGTGGAGGCGTGGAAGTAGCTGTGACTGTTTCTCATACACGGTGTCAAGTAGGTCCTGAAGGTCACTTCTAGGTCATCCTTCTACCATCGCTGGACAGTGGTGGGAGGCGTGGACAGGCTTACAAGTGTGGACCCCTGGAATAGGTGACAGTCGTGATTCGAAACAGAGGATGCCACCAGCTGTGGGTGGGGAGACATCACGGGGATCTGGGCACTGGGTGGAACAGGCATCCAATTTCCTGCCCCTCTAGGAAGTTGGGTCTGGGTGAGCTCACCTGGCCCTACTGAGCCTGAGCGAGGTGGCAGGAGTCAGGCCGGGGTGGAGCACCATGTGACACTCCCCACCCCACTTTGGTAAAACACATTTTAAAACTTTGTTTTGAGCTGGAATGTAGCTCAATGGCAGAATGCTTGCCTGGCCTGCACAAAGCCCTGGGTTCGACCCTCCCCTGACACCCACTGCAAAACTAATAACTTTTATTTTTAAAAATGATGACAGTGGCTAACAATTTTTTAAATCTACTTAGCAAAACAGTCTATCAACTCTTATTCTGTCCAGCACTGTTCTGCCTCAGAGAGAGAGAGAGAGAGAGAGAGAGAGAGAGAGAGAGAGAGATCTTCTGGGAGGCAGGACCCATGCAGTCTTTAAGCTCACCTTGCAATCAGCCCCTACCAAAGTGGTCTCTATTTTATTAAAATCATCTTTTGAAAAAGCACCGATTTTTAAAAAGGCAGTTTAACTTCTGGCTCATGAACAACATGCTGGCCATAGTCAAGAACAACTCAACATTTTTTGAAAACCTCATTTTGAACAATTAGCCCAAATGATACTGAGATTTTTATTGTACAAGGTTATCCACAGGATCAAAAGGAACAAAAATATGGTGTTTGGGGACAATGAGTTGGGTCTGTGGTTAAGAACACTTCCTCCAGAGGACTCAGCTTTGGTTCCCAGCGCCCACTTGGGCATTGCATGCACATAGTACACTTACATACATGCAGGCAAAGCACTCATACATATAAAATTAAAAAAAATATGTTTGCAGGTTTAAGATTAATCAATGTTGGGTTTGGGGTTTGGGGTTTTGTCTCTTTTGAGACAGGGTTTCCCTGTAGCCCCAACTGACCTGGAACTCACCACGTAGACCAGGCTGGCCACAATCTCACAGAGATCCACCTGCCTCTGCTTCCCGATTGCTGGAATCAAAGGTGTACACAATGGGTTTTGTTGTTGTTTTGTTTTGTTTTGTTTTTTAACGGAAATAAGCTCTTGGTGACATCAGTAAACTGAGAATCAAAGCAACAGGGTCTTCCTTCTCACAACCAAACAAAATGAATTAATACTTGCAAAAAAGGCTCAGCAGAGTATCAGTAGTGTTGCGGGTTATTTTGTACAACCAAGTCACCCCCACCACAATGATCCCTGAGCCTTGGAAGGCAGAGGTTTGATATAGGTGTCTTATTCAAGGATAAGCATTCTGCAGCATGGAGGTGATTTTTTTTAATATATATTCTTCTAAACATCACATCTGTCTGTAGGGAGTAACATCCCCCCCCCCACCCACCCCAGAGGCAGCTGCTCCAACTTCGGATGTACTTAGCCACACTAGAGGTTTTGCCACGGAACACAGGACCTGTTGGAAAGGGGAGCTCCCTCCCCCCATGTGCATTTTAGGGACATAGTCCCCTCATGCATGACTATGGTAAGACTCCACCAGGCCCTGCACCTTCAGTACAGGAATCACAACAGGACAGAAGCCTGGCCATCGCTAGCCATTCAACTAGAAAACACAGCTTGCTGAGTTGCTTGTTGCTTTCCAGAGTGAGTGACAGAGTCACATTTCAAGAACAGTTACCACCTTGCCTTGCTTGGTAACTAGTCCCATGACCTAAAGGAAGGCAAGTGGCACTTCCTTTGCCTGTAAACCCAGCAGAGGATAAGTCTGCACCTTATTTTTTTGCTAAGGCTAGGGATGGGACTAAGGCTAGGATTAGGACTAAGGTTAGAGCTAAATTATAGCTAGGCTTGAAGTCAGGGTTAGTATTAGAACTAATGTTAGGGTTAAGGTAAGAGTTAGGGTTAGGTCTAAGGTTAGGGCTAGGCTCAGGGTTAATGTTATGATTGAGGTTGGGCTAGAGGTACAGTTAATGTTAGGACTAATGTTAGGGTTAGGGCCAGGACTAGAGTTAAGGTTAGTATTAGGACTAAGACTGGGGATAGAGCTAGAGTTAATGCTGGGACTAAGGTTAGAGCTAGGGTTAAGGTTAATGTTGGGACTGGGATGATGGCTAAGGTTAGTGTTGGGAACAGGGCTAGTGCTAGAGGCAGGGTTAGACCTGGGTTAGGAGTAGGACCCCAGTCAGGTTTAGATTCTCAGGTACATTTTCCTGTCCCCTCCTGTCATCTTGCTCTCCTACTTCTCCATCTTCCTTTCCCTTTTCCTTCTCTCTCCCCTGTGAAGTTTGGGACTAGAGCTAGGTGTAACCTAGAACAATTCTCTTCTTTTCATATTTTATTATTTTTATTTTATGTGTATGAGTGCATTGCCTACATGTGTGTAAGTGTACCTGTGTCATGCAATGCCTGCAGAGGTCAGAAGAGGGCATCAGATTCCCCTGGAACTGGAGTTCCAGACAGTTCTTAGCCACCATGTGGGTGCTGGGAATCAAGCCCAGGTCCTGTGCAAGAGTGCAAGGTTAGCCAGTGCTTTTAACCACTGGGCCATCTTTCCACTCTAAAATGAGAATTTTCCCTGGCAGGCTCAAGCTGGAGGTGCCATTGGGGAAGGTCATGGGATGTTTATGAGGTGGAGTCTTGCTGGAGGAAGCATGTCACTGGGGGGGGCTTTAAGAGCTCACAGCTTCACCCCACTTAGACTTTCATTTTTTCTCTCCCCCACCCCTTCCTGGAGAAGCTGAAGATTTGAGCTCTCAGCTTTCTGCTCCAGCTGCCTTTTCTGCAGTGACAGATTCTTATCCCCCGGAGCCAGCAGCCCAAATGCACTCTTCCTCCTACCAGTAGCCTTGGTCATGGTACCACAGCAACAGGAAGGAACTAACACACTGTGTCATCAGAAGGGACACCACCAGGAATACCCTCCTTCATCCTCGTCCTGAAGAATGCAAGGGTTGGAGCTGGAGTGTGCTCGGTGGTAGACGGCTCACCTAATGTACACAAGGACTGAGTCTGACCTCTAGTAATGAAGAAAAAAATGCAAGGATTCTTGAAACACTTATCTTTGTAATCATCCCCTTGGGAAAGCAAACTGTGATAGAATGGTCTACCAAAAAAGATCTCATAACTGCACTTGTCTATGGATATTTTGTCAGTTACAAATATTTTCTGCTGAGATCACAGCTCAGGACTGGTCAAGTGCCCCATAGTAACTGCCAGGTTTCAACAGAACCCAAGAAAGTCAATGTCATGGCACAGAACAAGGTCGCTCATTTAAACTGACCTTTCCCCTTGAACTTGGGATCACCTCATCACAGTGGTGGCAAATACTGTTGGGTCACCCCTGCCTTCCTGCTTCCGTCTTCACCAAGGGATCACTATACAAGAGAGCAGGCACAGCAAACCCTCTTAGCTTCCAAAGGACGGAGCTGCTGGTCCCCAAGGCTGCAGTCTTCATCTGCTCTCCATCTAGAAGAACCAAGACAGCCACACCAGGTCTATATCACCCAACTCAAAATGGCTCCTTTCCATTGGCTCAGGAAAGCTTGCACAGAAAATACAGGACATTTGTCTGCTAACAGCTCCAAAGTCCAGAAACCCGAGGACCTAGCTCAGAGAGCACAAATACTTGCTGAATAAATAAGTCATCATTCACGCACCACCTGAGCTGAGTTTAAGACCAGGAAACCAAACAGCGCTCTGTTTCTGCTCACACTTGAACCTCCTCCCTACATCCTTCCATAGTCCAAGCCTGAAAATGCCCATATCCTGGGATCTGACACTCAGAAATCCTTCTTTATCAGTTCCAGTAATGGCTCTGAGTTCTCCACTACAGTGAGAGTCAATCTCTGCATGAAGTGCTGCTTTGAGTGCTGCCACTCCCCCACACGGAAGGAAGACCCTTCCCCATCACCAAGCATCACCTGCTCTGGCTCTCCCTTCCATTCCCAGTCAAGCTTCCAGAACAGCCCTGTTGGTATCACTTGACTTCCTCAGCCCCCAGTGAATTCATCCTCAGTCTACAGAAGTCCAGTGTCTATCCACACTGCTCACCTAAAACCATCCCACTAAAGAGCACAACAGCCTTGGGTCCGAGAGGAGTCAGTATAGGAGCACCCATAGCCTGTTCTTGCCCGATCTATCAAGAGTACTACCCAAGAGGATGGCGAGATGGCTCAGTTAGTTAAGTATTCTAGCCTGAGCTATCAAGAATACTACCCAAGAGGATGGCGAGATGACTCAGTTAGTTAAGTGTTCTAGCCTGAGCTATCAAGAATACTACCCAAGGGGATGGCGAGATGGCTCAGTTAGTTACGTGTTCTAGCCTGATCTATCAAGAATACTACCCAAGAGGATGGCGAGATGGCTCAGTTAGTTAAGTGTTCTAGCCTGATCTATCAAGAATACTACCCAAGAGGATGGCGAGATGGCTCAGTTAGTTAAGTGTTCTAGCCTGATCTATCAAGAATATTACCCAAGGGGATGGCGAGATGGCTCAGTTAGTTACGTGTTCTAGCCTGATCTATCAAGAATACTACCCAAGAGGATGGCGAGATGGCTCAGTTAGTTAAGTGTTCTAGCCTGATCTATCAAGAATACTACCCAAGAGGATGGCGAGATGGCTCAGTTAGTTAAGTGTTCTAGCCTGATCTATCAAGAATACTACCCAAGAGGATGGCGAGATGGCTCAGTTAGTTAAGTGTTCTAGCCTGATCTATCAAGAATACTACCCAAGGGGATGGCGAGATGGCTCAATTAGTTAAGTGCTTGCCTTGCAAACAGAAGGACCTGAGTTTAATCTCCACACTCCATGTAAAAAGCTGGACACGATGACACACTTGTACTGTCAGCACTGGGGAGTCAAAACAGATGGATGCACGTCAGGGAAAGACCCTGTCTCAAAAGAAATAAAAAACAGAGGTGGAGCTGGAGAGATGGCTTAGGGGTTAAGAGCACTGGATGCTCTGGCAGAGGACCCAGGTTTGATTCCTAGCAGCTAACGACTGTCTGTAACTCCAGTTCCAGGGAATCCAATGCCTTCTTCTGACCACTGTAGGTACTGCATGACATGGGGTGCATGTACACACATGTACGCAAAACACTCGTCCACATAAAATAAAATTAAAATGATAAATGTTAAAAAAAGAACCGGATAGAGCTGGGCATCATGGTGCATGCCTTTAATCCCAGCACTCAGGAGGCAGAGGCAGGTGGATCTTTGTGAGTTCAAGGCCAGCCTGGTCTACATAGTGAGTTCCAGAACAGCTGAGGCTACAGGGAGACCCTGTCTCAATAAAAAAGAAAAAAAGTACAAAAAAACATAAACAAAAACAAAAAAAACAAAAAATAGGCTAGATGGATCCTGAAGAACAAAGCTGACTCAGGTGCCCACATGTAAACATATGAGAGAGAGAGAGAGAGAGAGAGAGAGAGAGAGAGAGAGAGAGAAATAGATACTGCTCAAGATGGCTGTAATGGCCTAAGTCTATAAGCCTGGCGCTTGGGAGACTGCGGCAGGAGGATTTCTGTGCACGTGAGGCCAGTCAGAGCCGCACAGCAGGACCCTGTCTGAAAAACATAATTAACTGCCACTACTTCACTGATTGGTTCCTTGAACAGAGATGGGTAATGGACAGAAGTGGGAAAACAAGCTCTGAGGAACAGAGGGAGGGGCTGGAAGCCAGGAGCTGCAGGTGCAGAGGCAATTGGGAATGAAGAAGACTCAAAGCCAGGTTGAGCACTGTGAATAGGGCTCGTCTTTGATGTAAGATTACAGGAACTGGGGACATAGAGCAGGGGACACAAAGATAAACTGTGGACACTGAGTCAGCAGCAGGACCTGTTCCTGATGTTAAGTGCTTCTGCCTCAGCTTGATTTTGGCTTTTTGAGTTGTTTCTTGTGGAGGGTATGGGTACCCTGTGCACTAAGCTCCATCCACGTCTTCAGTTCTGATCGCCCACTGGTGTCCCATGAACATCTCTATTCCACTGCTTCTTTTGAGCACAGTGACCACATTCTACTGATAACATCAGCGCCCCACAACCTGCACACACCCTGAGCTACAGCTGGTTGAAAGCCGTGTAGGTAACCCACTTTGCTCACACCCCTGCCTATTCTTTCTATCCAGGCTGACCACAGTCTGCCTTTTGACCCCTCTTCACCCCTCAAGACAGCTCAAACTGTGACCTTCTATGACCCTTCCCTGACATCTCCTGAAATATCCCCTTTCTTGTTACCAATACAACTCCTGGTGCATGCCTATGATGGTTAATACTGACTACCAACTTGACAGGATCTAGAGTCATCTAGAAGACATCAGGGCATGTCCGTGAGGAAGTTTCTACACTGGATTAATTGAGAAGATAAGACCCACCCTGGATGTGGTTGGCGTTAGGCCAGAGGTGTGGGACAAATGCCAAAAATGGCATTGACAGGGAGGTCCCTGCCCTTCTCTTCTGGATAGGAGCCCCTGCTTACAAAACCCTTCTGCAAGATATCGATAAAGACAACACCTAGTTCCAGATTCCAAAGTAACCACTGGACCTAAGACCCACCTACAGGGCCCTAAAACTCACCTAATAGGACAATACCCCTGTATCTTGCCACACATCACCACTTCCCCTCCCTTCCCCTTTAAAAAGCCACTACCCCAGCTCAGGGGCGTGAATTCACTGACCTACGCCTATGAGGTTGGTGAACTTTCCCAGGAGTGATCTTTTCCCATTAATCCCTGCTTTTATATTTTAATTTGGCTAATCTGGTTTATTGTATCTGGTTTATTGAGTAGGTGGAGAAACCTTTCAGGTGGTACCATCTAATGGGCTGGGGTCCTTGACAGCATAAAAAGCAAGCAGCATCATCAGCTATCATGACTTGTCACTCTCTGCCTCCTGACTGCAGATGCAATGTGGCCAGCCATCTCCTGATCTGCTGCTGTGACTTCCCCAACACATCTTCAAATTCTGCATTAGAAGAAACCCTTCCAGGGACTGGAGAGACAGCTCATTGGTTTAGAGCACTAGTTGCAGGGCTGGAGAGATGGTTTAGCAGTTAAGAGCAATGACCACTCTTACAGAGGACCTGGGTTTGATCCCCAGCACCCACATGGCGGCTGAGAACCGTCTGAAACTCCAATTCCAGGAGAACTCCAGTTCCAGGGGAATCTGACACCCTCTTCTGACCTCCTCAGCATTGCACGACTTGGGTGCACAAACCTGCACGCAGACAGTACATTCATACACATACAGAAAAAAAAAGAGCACTAGTTGCTCTTCAGGAGAACCCAGGGTTTCCAGCACCCACATGGCAGTTAATAATTGTTCATAACTCCAGTTCAGGGGACCTGAGGCCCTCTTCTGGCCTCCAAGTGTGCACTTACATACAAGCAGGCAGAACACTAATAAACAGATAAATAAATAAACAGATAAATTGAAAAAAAACACAAACCTTTCTTTTCTCTTTTTCCTTTTATGGTGTTTTTGAGACAGGGTCTTTCTGCGGCCCCAGCTGGCTTGAAACTCCCTACATAAACCAGGAAGGCCTGGATCAATCTCACAGACATCCTCCCACCTCTGCCTCCTGAGTACTGGGATTAAAGGCATGCACCACCATGCCCAGCAACCATTCCTTTCTTAAGTTATTATTATTTTTTGTCAAGCATGTGGTCATAACAATAAAGAAAACTAAAAGAACATTTTTATATAACTCTCTCTCCTTTTTAAGTAATTTCTTATATGTCTTTCCTACTACAATGCCTCGGGCACAGGAAATAGTCTACCACACACACTTAAATCTCAGCACCACATTTAGCACTTTTCACATAATAAATGCTCAAATAAACATTTACTGGGTGAGTTAAACATTTACAGTTATGGGCAGGATTGAATTCCCTTCAAACTCATATGCTAAAGTCCTAATTCCTGTTAGGATCATTTTGTGTGGAGACTCTGCACAGAGGGGAGAAAATATCAGGACTCCGAAGTGAAAGAAGTCAGGTTTATTTCAGGCATGGTGGCTGGCCTGCCTGTGTCAGGATTAGGATGACCAGCAGGCAGAATGTCCCAAAGTGGCAGTTTTTATACCCAAGCACACAAGGAAGTGGGCTTACAATGAAATGGGTGTGGGAAGGTAGGGGGATGGGTGTAGGTGGATCTGTGGCTGTATTAGTAGAAGCATCTCAAAAAAAAAAAAAGTAGAAGCATCTCGAGATAAACTGAGGCTTGTGACTGGTATCTGTAGGAGCCTGATTGGAGCAACTTTCTTGGACCTTCTTTCTACCTCAGTTGGCTTCCTGGAAAATCCCCAATTTAGGTGGGCTTATGACCTTACAATTCCCAAAGTACCTAAAATTGTGAACTTACTTGGAAATGAGATATTTGAAAGAAGTCACAAATCCTCCTGATGTTTAAGAAATCACACTGGAGAAAGGTGGGCACTCAATCCAATATGGCTGGTATCCGGAATGAGAGGACATTTGGATACAGGTGGGGACGGTAGGGGGTGGAGAACCACACGAAGGTAACAGCAGAGTGCAGTGACATGTCCACATGACAAGAAACACCAAATGTCACCAGCAAGCTGGAGAAGGGGAGTAGGAAGCCCCCAAGAGCTCCCAGACAAGGCCACTGACAGAATATGCAAAGAACGAAGAGCCATAAGCTTCAGTAAGAAGGCCACAGAGCCATGCATCCCTTGAAATGGCCAAATGGCACTAAACTGGCAGTCTGCTAGACCCTCGTCAGCCAGTCACTCCTGGGACTAAGGCAGTCTCTTTATGGAGCAACCTGTCTCACAGCCTTGGGATAGTGCTCTGCTCAGCCAGGGAAAGCCATCTTAAAAGGAGGCTTTCAGTTAACCAAGGACACCAAACCTTGGCATCAAACACAGTCCAGCTGGGGCCAATGAACAAAATCTTCTTTAGGTTGCAGATGCAAGGGAGCATCAGTCCCTCTGCTGTGCGCTCCTGATAAGTATACAGTCCTCCCCCATGGAGGTCTAGTACTGGTTCCTATTTCTTATCTGTGAACTCCTTCCTTTCCCCTCTCCAAAAATCTAACAGCCACCTTGATCTGAAAATCCTGGGCCCCAGCACAGTAAATAATATATTTTCTTTAAGCTGTTCTGTTGGGCCTGCCTGAGCCATGGGCCCACAAGTAATCTCTTGAGCCTGCCCTAAAGTTTGGTGACTTGTCCATAAGTTTTGAAAGTAAGTCGGTTCCACATAGGAATGACTCAGCATAGCCCGACCTAAAAAAACGGCTCTGCCTGGGCATGCTGAGAAGGCTGGTTGCCCGGGCATGGCTGCCGGTCACCAGGACACAGAAAGTAAGTTACAGGCACTCGCAGTCTCATGGCAATCAGTGGCCGGCCTACACTTCTCTCCTAAGCCCTCTTCACCGAGCATGAGCAGTGGCCGGGGAATTAGCCCTGGCAGGGGCTCAAGAGATTACTTGTAGGCCCATGGCTCAGGCAGGCCCAACACTGTTCATTCGTGCCGACTTGTCAAGGCAGCCCTAGAAATGAATGCGTTCATGAAGCTGCATTTATGTGCCTGTAACTTACTTTCCGAGTCCTTTCTCAGCAATGAAGGCAGCAGCAGCAATTGGAGCTCTGCCCACAGAGCAAACTGCACCCCTTCTGCCCATCCCTGCCTCCTGCGCTCCCCACCAGCCCTTCTCTGGGTAGAGAACACGCCGGCACTTACACTCAATGTCTGAAGACAGCAGAGAGCTCTTTCCAGATCTGCAGCCCACCCTTGTCTTTGGGGTCTACCTCTCCTCCCCTCCCAGGGTCTGCCTTCTCTCCTCTGAACACATGTGGGGAACCACAGCTCAGTAGTACAGTCACGGAAGTTACAACCTTGGTGAGTCAAAATGGAAAGAAAAGTCTGATTGCAAGCACCACTTGCCTTGTCAGAAGCATGTCACCACCTCAGGCTGCACTCAGAAACACAAACCCAGCACAGAAGCCAAGGTTGATGGCTAGACCTGGAGGGTTTTGCTGGAGAGGCCGCCCCCTCCAGCCTCTGTGTTCTTTGTCAAATCTGCTTCCACCTTCCCTCACATTCACTTTGCTCCAAGTCTTGGCTGCAAACACTTAGCTTGCCCTGAAGAGCCACAAATTTTACTGTGAAATTATTCCTAGCTAACACAGGTTTTTACAGTCTCATTAAAATTGTTAAACATTGGGTGGCTGACTATGTGCTCAGGTTTGGATC
Source organism: Rhizomys pruinosus (assembly GCA_009823505.1). Lineage (NCBI taxonomy): Eukaryota > Metazoa > Chordata > Mammalia > Rodentia > Spalacidae > Rhizomys > Rhizomys pruinosus. Next base: position 261,552 of record VZQC01012434.1, read on the forward strand.
TTCAGTTTTATTCCATTGGTCAACTGGTCTGTTTTTGTGCCAGTACCAGGCTGTTTTTATGACTATAGCACTGTAGTATATTAAAAGAACAACAACAGAAAGACTGCATCAGAAAACTGACTGAAATGGTGAATTGGGAAGGGTGGGAGGGATGGGAGAGGGACACAGGTGTATATTCAATTAATGCATATTTAATTGACTTGAGTTCAACAAGTATCCAGTTTTGCCCAGACTCTGTCTACAGGTTACATGGTGTTTTAGGACCTAGTAAAAGTAAATATGTGTATATTAAACAGCATTGGTTTAAAGGCTCTGATAAAATCAATAATGCATCTGAGTTAAATGGAGATATAAATTGCTGTTGTCCACATTTGGTTTACTTAAAATCTGTATAACAATAACTTTGGGATTGGCACATACAAATGTTCTCTATAATTTTTCTGTTGTACAGTATCACCTTGTAGCATTCTCTTTCACCTATAGGATGATTTAACTTAAAAATTAAGTTTGCTTCCCAAGTTAATCACATATAGTCACCCAAAACAGCATGGGTGAATTTGATGAAATCTGTGCCTTGATTCCACCCTATAGGTATGTATAATACAACTGCCTTCTGGAGACTCATGGGTCAAAAAACAAAAACCTAAAAAAAAGGGGGGGGGATACAGATAGATATGAAACCTTTTTGTCAAAAACCTTGCAATTCAAATCTTAAAACTAACTACGGGAAAAGATTTGTGTGTTCCAACAGGTCAAAATGTCACCAACTTAACGGCTGAGAAAGAAAAGATACAGCTTTGCATTGAGTAGGATGTACCAGAAAGTGCCAACTGAAAGGTTGACCTGTCTGAACATCGAAAGGAAGAAAAGCCTCAGATTGCCATAAACATCGAACCCCTCTGTGGATCCTACATGTAACAACTATTTATAATGAGTCCTAATGAAACTTACCTTCTAGGTGCCACAAAGGTTCTGATATGAGAGACTTCCTTGCCTTCCCACCCATAGAACAAGGAGAAATATGACAATGATGAGGTCGCTCCCCAACTGTAAATTGGAGACAACTATTGTAGAGGTGATCTCTTATAAAACCGGTAAAACTGCTTTCTTTAATTGACTACTAGACATGGGAACTGTGGAAGGGATTACTCTCTGTTCAGAACCAAATATAATACTAAAGTCCTAGGGCTATGCACTCAGGCAAAATATATTAATACAGGAGCTCTGACATCAGCAATGGATTGTTCTACCAGGTGGATGTTGGCCAGGGGATCCAAGGCCCCACAAAAGGTAAGGGCTCCTTGCCTCTAAGTTGGGATACCTACAGGAGGAGAGGCAATAAGACCCTGCTGCCGAAGACCTGACGTTAACATGGGAGGGATGTATTGAGACCACACATGCAAGTGTACAGATGGCCTCTGGAATGCCAGAGAGTGTTACCAAAGGCCACTAAACCAATAAAGCAAATATGGGTCTCCCTGAGTCAAGCAAGACTCCACCGTCAGCACCAGCTACACCTCACCTGCCTGGAAATACTGTGCAGCAGAGGCAGCCATGTGCCTGTATATCCCAAATCTAATTGGCTATTGGCTCTCCCCTTGGAGAAATAACCCATGGCTGATGCCACAAGCTTACATCCTCTACAGGTTAGGAGATGTTATAAGCCACAGTAAGACCCTGTCATATTTAACAGGGGGGAAAATTGTAATTCATGGATTAACATATCCAAACATGTGTCTATGCTAAAGTAACCTACCATAACTATTAGTGCTGCTTAAATACCTATATATCTAATTGCTTGTTCTTCATTAGTAGGATCGAAAGGTTATTCCTGGACAAACTGTCAGCCCATGAAAGGAAACAGCCAGAATTGACCAGAGTCCAAGTCAACAGCTCCAGAGAGAGTGGACTGTTTTACCTCTCATCCACCTGTGCCCCTTTTCTAAGCCTAGGGAACAATCTGTGGAAGAGGGGGCGTGGTAGAATGTAAGGGATGCGATTGGGGTGAATGGTGAAACTACAGCAATATAGTCTGGACACTCATTTGATCAACTTGATTGAACATACAAGTCCCCCCTGCTGGATGGTGGGACCCATGGGCTGTGTGGGTTTGGGCACAACTGCTTGCAAACTGGTTTTACATGAGGATGCTTGTACTCATATATTATCACTTATTGTTAAAAAATGAAAAAAAAACTGAGTGAAAGATGCAGGACAGTTATGGCAGAATGCATGATCTGGGATGGGGTGGGGTGGGGTGGGGGGAAGAGAAAAGGAAATATGCCTGAACTGAATTGGAAAATGATGTATGAAATACACAAAGCATGAATAAAAAAATGAAAATTTAAAAAAATTGTTAAACATTGATAGGTTTTTGGACAGTTCTCCCATTCTGTTGCTGGTTCTTTACAGTGTCTGGCTTTCTCTGCCAGCTGTTACAGAATGGACTGTGATTATTTTCCCATAGAAACTAAAAGTAGAGGCTGGAGACACAGCTTAGCAGTTAACAGAACTGGCTTTTGGGGCTGGAGAGATAACTGGTTTTTGTTTGTTTGTTTGTTTCTGGTCTTTTCTAGACAGGGTCTCCCTGTAGCTCTAGCTGTCCTGGAACTCACTATATAGACCAGGCTGGCCTTGAACTTACAGACATCTGCCTGCTTCTGCCTCCCGAGTGTTGGGATTAAAGGCATGCACCACCACGCCTAGCTAAGATGACTGCTTCTACAGAGGACCTGGGTTCAGTTCCCAGCACCCACATGGTGGCCAACTACCAACCATAATTCCAGTTCCAGGGGATTTGATGTCCTCTTCTGACCTCTAAGGGCATTGCACACATGAGGTCCCCTTGCATAGATGAAGGTAAAAACTAATATACATAAAATTTTATTTTTAAAAGAAACTAAAAGTAGCAATTCCATCCTAGAATTTTATTAAAAGTACATGTTATGTTTTAGTTTAGAAATCAGTTTAGGGTCTAAGGAGATGGCTCAACGGATAATCCTCTTGCTAAAAAATGAGGATTAAAGCCCAGATTGCCAGCACCCATGTAAAACCTGAGTGAGAATAGTGGCCTACTTGAGATCCTAGTGCTTGGGAGGCAGAGACAGGAATCCCGAGTTTGTCTAGCAGGCTTGATCTCTGTGAGATCAAGGCCAGACCAGTCTATATAGTGAGTTCCAGGCCAGCTGGGGCTACAGAGAGACCCTGTCTCAATAAGACCAAAAACCACAAACCAAAAACAAACAAACAAAACATAACAAAACAGTTGGGAAAGCAAAAATTCAATTCTCTACTAGGCTTATAAGTCACTGACTTCCAAATTCTAGTCGTTTTCATTTTAAATCAGTCTTGCTACTGTACAGACTTCCATATAGTGACATAACCACATACAGAAAAGAAATGGGCCGTCATCCTAGGCACAAAGCGCCGACAGCAGCAATTAACACCCAGCCTCAGAAAGATCATCAGACTTCTCAACTACTTGGAAACAAAGAAAATTAACAGCAGGCATGTTTGTACACGCCTGTGATCCCAGCACTCCAGAGACAAGGAAGGTCTTGATTTTGAAACCAGCCTCACTCAGTAGTGAAATATTGTCTGAAAGAAAGGAAGGCAGGAGAGAGGAAGGGGGAGCTATGAAGTCAAATGAGGAATTAACTGTGCAGTAACAGGTTATTTATAAGACAACACATATAATGTTTAAAAGTCTCACCTTCCCATCCCCCTTGGGGATTTCCTTGGTTCCTCCAACTGCTCCAGGGCTCCACTGATGAGTAGTAGGGGCCAGCCCATCTATTCTCATCCCCTCTTCTTGGGCATTGGCTTCATCCTGCTGAGGCTGCCAGAGTGGACCTAGCTAGCAAGGGTCCCTTCACCCTCCTGGGGAGTTCCTGAGCAGCCTGCCTGGTTCCAAAAGAGGGATCCTGGATCAAAAGGGGAAAATCTGAAGCCCAAACCAACTAGTTTCTCATACCCAATCAGAAAGCAACCAAAAAACACCAATGATACAAACAGAATCAAATTTCAAAACAACAAAGGCAGATTTGAGTTTCATACTAGAATCACAAGCAACAAAAGAAACCCACATGCCCTAACTACAATGAAAAAATAATATGGAAAATAAAAATAATATGTCCCCACAAAGCAGCCCTAGAGAAGAGTTCTACAATGAGAACCTCCTAGAGGAAGCCCAGGACACAGAACGTAAAGAACAATTATAAACATGATCAAAAAATTCAACAAATTTAAAGAACACACAAAGAACTCAAAAGGATAAGGATAAACTTCTGACTGAAGCTCAAGAAAATATGACCACTTGGATGAATGAAATGGCAAAGACAATTGGGGACTTGAGAAGTGAGTTCACAGGAGAGATAGAAAGAAGGCCAGCCTAGTCTACATAGAGAGTTCCAGGTTAGCCTGTGGCTACACAGCGCATGTCTCAAAAATGATCAAAAAAAAGAGAAAGAAAGAAAGAAAGAAAGAGAGAGAGAGAGAGAGAGAGAGAGAGAGAGAAAGAAGGAAGGAAGGAAGGAAGGAAGGAAGGAAGGAAGGAAGGAAGGAAAGAAAGAAAGAAAAAGAAAGAAAGAGAGAGAGAAAGAAAGAAAGAAAGAAAGAGAAAGAAAGAGAGAGAAAGAAAGAAAGAAAGAAAGAAAGAAAGAAAGAAAGAAAAAAAGAAAGAAAGAAAGAAAGAAAGAAAGAAAGAAAGAAAGAAAGAAAGAAAGAAAGAAGAAAGAAAGAAAAAGAAAGAAAGAAAGATTGAAGAAAGGGGCTGGAGATGGAGAGATGACTCAGTGGTTAAGAGAGTGGCTGCTCTTATAGAAGACCTGGGTTCAGTTCCCAGCACCCACATGGAAGTTAACAACCATCTGTAACTCCAGTTCCAGGGGATCTGACACCCTCTTTTGACCTCCACAGGTACTGCATGACACAGGTGCATTTACATTCATGCAGGCAATACACTTATACACATAAAAATAAAAAAAATAATAAAAATAAAATAAAGAAATATTAAAGACCCAAGCTGAAATGAAAATGGAATTGGAAAATTCAATAAACCATTTTTTTATTTGTTTTTTGTTTTGCTTTTCTAAAAGAGGCTTTAATTTAATTACCACACCAGGCAGACACACAACTTAGGCAGAATTAGGCCAGGAAGTGCTGGTTACAGGGAAATTTATAAGTACAAGTCAATCAGAATTTAGCTTCACAATTAAAGTTACCAATCAAGTACACCAGCCAATCAGTTTATCACCACAGTTAAAGCTAACCAATCCAGGGGAAATGCATGAACCAAACAAACCAATCATTCCTAGAATGACTAAGGAAAAATGGCTTAATGGTGTCTGAGAACACTGTCCCTGAGTTTTCATAATCCTCTGTCTCAATCCTCCTCTATCTCATGAGCCAGCAGCAGAGGCCGCAGAAATGGCCGTGGCTTCCAGAGGAGTAAAGGTGGCAGGAAGGAGCTGCTCAAAGCCTTTGAGACACCAGAGAAGTGAGCACGGCGCCTGGCCAAGAAGGAAGCCAAGGAGCGGGAGAGGATGGGCTGGGGCGAGGAGGACATGGGCTACACCAACGCAGACAACACATTCAGGGACAATAACCTGCTGGGGGCCTTCATCTGGAACACAGCTCTGGAAAAGAAGGGGATCAGCCACCTGGAAGAGAAGGAGTTGAAAGAACGCAACAAAAGGATCCAGGAGGATAACCGCCTGGAGCTGCAGAAGGTGAAGAAGCTGAGGCTGGAGAGGGAGTGAGAGAAGGCAATGAGGGAGCAGGAGCTGGAGCTACTGCAGCGGGGGAAGGAGGCGGAGCATTTCAAGACCTGGGAGGCACAGGAGGACAACTTCCACCTGCAGCAGGCCAAGCTGCGCTCAGCAATCCACATCTGTGATGGACGAGCCAAACCCATCGACCTGCTAGCCAAGTACATCAGCACCGAGGAGGACGACCTGGCCATGGAGATGCATGAACCCTACACCTTTCTCTGCGGCCTCACAGTGGCTGATATGGAGGACCCGCTAGAAGACATCCTGGTGTACATGGAGCTGGACCAGGGAAGGAACGCAGACTTCTGGCTGGACATAAGGACCATCACAGAGGACGAGATGGACAAGCGGTGCAGGCTGGAGGCCTCGGGAAAAGGCCCCAGCAAGCACAGGGAGGGAGTCAACGAGGCCTTGTTCAAAGGCAAGACGTTCAACCAGCTGAAGGTCATCTTCTAGGGCATCGAGGCCAAGATCTGCGCGGGCGGCCCCAACCTGGACATGGCCTACTGGGAGAGCCTGCTGCAGCAGCTGCGCAGCCAACCATCCTCTGTGACCAAGATCTTGGCCATCTGATGTTCCACAATGACTCGCTCTACCTGTGGGTCCTTGGCTGGCAGTGCTAGTAGTTCTCCTTCCTTCTGCAGCAATCGTTCTTCCCACTGAGACAGGTAAATGATGTGGCCCAGGTAGGTCAGGGTGGGTGTGCTGACAAAGAGGAACTGCAGCACCCAGTATCGGATGTGGGAGACGGGGAAGGCCTGGTCATAGCAGACATTGGTGCAGCCGGCTGGGCAGTGTTAATTCGAAACTCGACTGCTCATCGTCCCACATTGACTCTCCTGCCAGGCCCAGGATGAGGATTCGGAAGATGAAGATCACGGTCAGCCAGATCTTGCCCACCACGGTCAAGTGCTCCTGGACCTGGTCCAGCAGTTTCTCCAGGAAGCCCCAGTCACCCATGGCTCCAGGGCCTCTGTCTCCTGCCTGCCTGGCCCAGGAAGGGGAGGACAGCCAAAGCTGTGCTGGCAGGAGCTGCCTAATAAAACAATTCAAAACAAGAGGAGAAAGCCTTACCAAAAGAGTAAATGAAATGGAAAGCAGAATCTCAAGACTGGATGATAAAGTGAAGAACTGGATGGCTCAAGCAAAGAATATTTTTTTAAAAATGTTAAAACACAGGAATGGAATATGTGAGATACAATGAAAATATTAAATCTATGTATCACAGGCATAGAGGAAGCAGAAGAATCCCAGGTTAATGACGTTCACCAGATCTCCAACAAACTTTCCCAAATTAAAGAAAGACATACCCATACAGATACAAGAAGCACACAGAACACCAAATAGACAGGACCAGGACAGAACTCTCCACAACATATCATTTACATAGTAAAAACACTAAATGGACAGAACAAAGTGATAATACTGAAAGCCATAAAGGAAAACCCATCAGAATTACAGCTGACTTTTCAATGCAAACTATGAAAGCCAGAAGAGCCTGGACCAAAGTATTCCTGTTCTAATTATAGACACCAAACCAGAATACCTTACACAGCAAAACTGTCTATCAGAGTTGAAGGGGAAAGAAAAACCTTCCATGCCACAAATAGGAGGAAAGACTTCATTACCAACAAGCCAGGCTTATAGACAACACTTGAAGCAATACAAAGGACTGAAGAAAGGAATGATTGTTGCTAGGCAGCAACAGAAAGAAAATAAAGATATAATTAGAAATTATTAGACTAAGTGAAGTGACACAGACTCAGAAGAACAAGTGACATATGTTCTCTCTCATTGTGGATCTTATATGTGAATGTACAACCTGATGCAATCACAGGAGCCAGAAAATGGAAAAAAAAATAAAAAACATGGAGGTAAAGGGAAAGAAAGAGCCCAAGAGGAGGAGAGAGTAGGAAACAGATGTTACCAAGGGGGAAATGTGGGAAATGGGGGTATTTAATGGGGAAGGGAGAAGGGACAGTGTATTGGTCACTTTTCTGTTGCTGTGGAAAAACCACCAAGACCAAGGAAACTTGTAAAAGGAAGAGTTTTTTATTTGAGCTTATAATTGACAGTTCCAAGGAATTAGAGTCCATTGTGGTGGGAAGGCATGGTGGCAGGAGCTGGAACAGAAAGCTGAGGTTCACATCTTCTAGAAGGCACAGGAAGCAGAGAGAGCAACTGGAGACTGGTAAGGCTTGTTGAACTCTCTAAGCCCACCCCCAGTGACATACTTCCTCCAGCATGGCCACACCTTCTAAGACCTCCCAAAACAGCACCACCAACTGGGCACAAAATGTCTGACTACTTGAGGCTTATGGGGAACATTCTCTTTTTTTTTTTGGCGGGGGGGGGGGGCATTCTCATTTAAACCACCACAGGAGGATACATTAAAGGAGCCATGAGATTAAAGGGGGAAAAGGAGGTCAAGAAATGGGGGATAATAGGAGACAGGTATTTTATGGGGAAAATGGGGGTTCTTTAACTGAAGAGGGAAGGGAAAAGATTAGACAGGGAGAGAGACAAGAGGTAAATAATGCTTATAGGTGTTGTGAGAAATGCAATAGTTCAAACGCCCACTGAAAAATACACATACACTATCTTAACATGTGGAAGTGGGGAGAAGGGATTCAGTTCCCAACACACACCCAACACACAACTCCAGTTCCAGAAAATCTGATCCTCTGCTGGCCTCTGCTGGCCTCTGCTGGCCTCTGCTGGCACTGTATGTACATGGTGCACTTACACACATGCAGGCAAAACACTCGTACACATGAAATAAGAATAAATAAAGCCTGCATAGTGTCCTCAAAACAGAGCTGGTCTTCAGGGAGGAGGCTTCCAGGTCAGTTCCAGCTACATTGCTCCAAGTCCTGTGTTCAAAGTATGTCCAGTCTTCAGCAATTTTTTATTTGAAAATATCAAAAAATTTAAGAAAACAGCAACAACAAATTAAAAGGAAGGTTAGGCAAAAAGAGAGAGAAGAGATACTTCTCTTCTCAAATAATGCTTAACTGGTGTGAATTAACAGGGAAATTGATTAGTTCAAAAACCTACTGAAAATGCACATATAATATCTTACATGAATGCATATGTATAGCTGAAGGCTATATAACAAAAACCACAGTCCCAGATAGGAGAAACCTCTGTTTGAGTTGTTGGTCAGGGTAGTTGAAGAGACTCCCAAAATAGCACAAACTATTGCCACAGCCCTTGATTAGCTTCCAGAACTTGGTTAAAAAAATTATTGCTGAAGACAGGAACACAGGACTTGGAGCAGTGGAGGTGGGACTGACTCGGAAGCTCCTCCATGAAGAACAGCTCTCAGTTCTGAGGACACTATGCAAGCTGCTAAGGGAGAAAGTCAATCAACGATCCAACTCCCACTTTAAAGCCTAATAACCAGCACAGCAAACTCCATTGATGCAGTAGTGGGACACTCATCTTGGGGGGGAATCAATAGCTATCTAATTGGCCTTCAATGGGAAGGTACTCATTTGTGGCCCTGAAAACATAGCCAAATACACATGGCTGGAGAGGTCATGGATCTTAGAAAAAAAAACCCATGTCTGTCACATCCCTGAACAAACATAATTTCTTACTGTATGCTAAATATAAATCCTTGTATTTACCACTCATAAAGAAGCTTCCCTTTGCAGCAGATGGAGACTATTACAGAGTTTCACAACTGGTCACACACGTAGAGTAAGTGTCTGTGGGAGGCCCAGCCCTAAGTGACACACCAACAATGGAACCTCTCCATCTAAGGTTCACAGAACACAGTGGAGCAGGGGTTGGAGGGAACACTAATGCACCTCTCAGCTCTCACCAACAAAGTTTCCTCACGCAACAGAGGGCAATGGACACAGAAAGCCACAAGTGACCAAAGCGTAGATACTCAAAGACTGCAGTGTTGTGTCTCGGGTAGGACTTTACATTAACCCTCACCCACTGATACAGATAAAAATAAAAATAAATAATTTTTAAAGACAGTATTTAAAGACAAAGGCCAAGGCCATGAACTAATGTTTCCCCAAAATGTGCATGTCAAAGTTCTGAGCCAGGCTAAGCTTTCAGGCTGTAATTTGGGCTGGATGAGGTCCCTATTCAATTGAATATGTGGCATGACTGATTGGAAGAAAAACTAGTCAGACCAGATAATGAAACAGGAAGAAAGGTCACATCTTAAACCAGACAAAAGACTCACCAGGAGCCAGCATGTGGGGGCCTTGACCTGACATTGTCTCGGCTCCCGATGTAAGAAAGTAATGCCTGCTGTTTAAGCCACTTAAGATGTTTTTATAACAGACCAATTTAATCAATAAAACATAATACAACTCAGAAACAGATTCGCAAATATATAAAAGAAACAGCATGACACACCACCAGGGAAGCAATGGAGAAGTCATATGTGACTCATTAACTCACAGCTGACCAAAAACAAACTCAAGATAGTTTAAAAACCTAAATGGGGGTCGGGGGGAGACAAAGAGATGGCTGAGCCTTTACCAGTACCTGCTGTTCTTGCAGAGAACCCAAGTTTGGTTCCCAGCACCCACAGGGAGCCTCATAATTGTCAGGGGATCCAATACTCTGTTCTTGTCTCTGTGGGTACCAGACATGGATGTACACATATACATGTGTGTGCAAGCAAAACATGCATACACATCATAATATAAAACATGCATACACATAACATAAATATGCATACTCACAACATAAAACATGCATACACATAACATAAAACATGCGTACACATAACATAAAATATGCGTACTCATAACATAAAAGTGAAGATAAATTTTTAAAAAAATAATTTTCTCATGTATGGAAAGTTCCCCAAACTTTAAAGGCTGTTTTGTTTTGTTTTGTTTTGTTTTTTATCTTTTCAGGACAGGGTCTCCCTGTAGCCCCAGCTGTCCTAGAACTCGCTCTGTAGACCAGGCTGGCATTGAACTCACAAAGATCTGCCTGCCTCTGCCTCCGGAGTGCTAGGATTAAAGGCATGAGCCACCACGCCTGGCCCAAGACTTTTATTTTTTTACAACTTTGTCTTTTATTAAAAAAATATTAGCCGGTGTGGTGGTGCATGCCTTTAATCCTAGCACTCGGGAGGCAGAGGCAGGTGGATCTTTGTGAGTTCAAGGCCAGCCTGGTCTACAGAGCGAGTTCCAGGACATCTGGGACTACAGGGAGACCTTGTCTTGAAAAGACCAAAAAAAAGCCTGGTCTTCGGCTCCTGACAACTATTCAGAGAAACTATAGACTCCACCATGAACAAACAGAGCTGGAAAGGGGCTTTCAGGGCTATAGCCTGCACTGCCACTCACAGAAGCTCTATACTTCCTGGTTGGTGTGATTCAACCAGCCACACTGCCACAGACAAGAGTCAGTCCTGACAGCACACCTTCTGTGCCATGGTGGCCTGCGCCTTCCGAAAAGAACCAAAATAGATCCTCTGTCTCTTAAGCAGCTTCTGTCTTCTGTCAGGTATTTGATCAAAGTGAGAAAAAAAACAAATAAATACAGAAATAGAGCTAGTTAGGTAGGTGTGTAGACAGACTATAAATAGACAGATGACAGATATTCACAGATGATAGATTAGATGATAGATATGAGATATTGATAGATGATAGATAAGTAGATAGATGATCGATAGATATAGATGATAGAGATATATAGATAGGTGATAGATAGATGATAAATAAATGATAGATATAAGATAGATGGATAGATAGATAGATAAGATAGAGATAGATTATAGAAACATAGGTAAAGATAATAGATGGATAGATATTGTAGAGATATGGATAGAAGATGGATAGAGATGGATAAAGAGATTAGAGATAGATACAAGATATACTAAATAGCTATATAGCAGGTAATAGAGAAATGATAGATTATGAATAGAAGATAGATGGATGATAGATACAAAGATGATAGAAGATCATAGGTGATAGATAAATAAATAGATGAGATGAGGGAGAAATGATAGGTGATCATGAATAGAATGACAGATAATAGATACACAAAATATATAGCCTAGATGATAAATGATTGTAGGAAAATTCAGTTTGACTTAGGTATGAATGGACTAGTTTTCCAGCCAGCATCTGCTAGGGGCACAGGTGGGGGTCATGAGACTCCCCTGACCCCACCTGATGAGACAGCAGCTTGTGACCCAGCACAAGTCTGGGCAGAACAGTAGTGAGGGATTTATGCAGGGATGTGATGCAGGGGTCTGGGATTGCCCCTTACAGATGACATCATTCTACCTGTAAAAGTGACCTGCTACATACAATAAACGGATCTTCCTTAACACCTAACAAGATCTCTGGGTCTGTTACTTTCCACATGTGTAGGCCAAAGCAGGCCTGATTCTCTGAGCATGTCAGATCCCCTGGAAGGAGGTCTATCAGACCACCAGCCTGGTGTGCTAGTGGTTTGGCTGGACAGAGGCCTAGCAGATCACTAGCCTGGAGAGTGAACTCCTAGTGGTGTACCCTAGGGAAAGCCAATCAGGCACTAGGCTGAAATTCCAGTTCTGAGAGCCATCAACTCCTGGTGAAGGAATCATGACCAGAGGGTGGTGGTGGTCTACCATCTCAGGCTAAGAACCTGAGAGGCAGTAGCTACTCAGGTTGGGGTGCAGACAGCATCCTGCTGGCAGCCTGCACCAAGGTGCCAGCTCCCGATTAGCCAAAGGTGGCTAATACCCCTTTCCCACCGGGAGTTACATTAGACTGCAGGAGCTCATACTACAAATGACATAGATGACAAATGGAAGATAGACAGGTGGTAAATACATACATGATAGACAGATGACGGATTTTGCTCTATTTTTTAGGTTAGTTTTTATTAAGGTGTATGTGTGTGTATGTCTGAATGAGCTGCCTGATGTGGGTGCTAGGAACTAAACACTGGAAAGGCAGTAAGTGCTCTTAACTGTTGAGCCACCTCTCTAGCCCCAAGAGATAGATTTTAAATAGAGACATCAAATAGATATAAAACAAATGACAGATAATAAACAGAAGATAGATGACAGATGGATGCTAGATACATAGATGATAGATGGATGCTGGGTACATAGATAATAGATAGATGCTGGATACATAGATGATAGATGGATACTGGATACATAGATGATAGAAGATTAAGGGTGATAGACAAGAAAGAGATAGCTGGAGAGATGAGAGATGAAGGAACACCTAAGTGTCCACGGAACCAACTGTGGTATAACACTACATCAACAAAAAGAAGAAACTAGACCCTGTGCCTCAACATGGATGAATTTCAAAAACATGGGTATGATGTGAAATACAGTCTCGTATGTAGAGTTGTGAAATATAAACTTGTATGTAGAGATGTGAAATACAGACTCATGTAGAGATGTGAAATTCAGACTCAAGTAGAGATGTGAAATTCAGACTCAAGTAGAGATGTGAAATATAGACTCATGTAGAGATGTGAAATATAGACTCATATGTAAATGTGAAATATGGACTCATATGTAGAGATGTGAAATATAAACTTGCATGTAGATGTGAAATATAGACTCATGTAGAGATGTGAAATACAGACTCATATGTAGAAACATTAAAACATGCACAGAAAAGAGGAGGAGGATGAGAAAGGGAAAAGGTGGGATGGCCTAGGAAGGGGATACTTTGTGACCTGCTGTCCCTCCTATGATTTGGAAATAGGAACCATGGAATGCCAGAACGCCACAGAACCAGGCAGAGCATGCTCGCACACAGCTTGTCTGCTCCTCTCTAGCTTTTCCATATGCCTGAAATCCTTTATAATCTGAAGAAATATCACTGTGATCTCTCCAAGCTATGCCCTGAGTTTGGGGGCAGTCTGACTTGAGCTCACCTTGAAAACAACTTGTAGTAAAATGACAGGAAAAACTATCTGCCAGTCATGATTATCCACTGCCCCTCCCCCTCCTTCATAACCCGGACAACAGAAAGCAGATTATGATGATGATGGTGCCTGGGGCTCTGCAGAGGCTCTGAGACTACAAATAAAATCCACAGCAGACAAAAGCAGTCAAGAAGGATTCACTTAACTTGTACCTAAAAGAGCCACCAGCCAGGCAGACTGGCCCTTGTTAAACAGAAAGAATTGAAGTCTTGATATTTGAAAATAGTGTAGAAAGGAAGAGAAAGAAAAGGAAATTAAAAAAAAAAAAATCAACAACCAGGCTGAAAGAAGAAACTCCCAGAACTGTAAACTTGTTCCCAGTAAGCAAATTGCTCCTAGGAGAAATTAGAACCTGAAATTAGCAAAACAAAAGGATTTATAAAATGAAGGGGGACCTGGAGAATAAAAGGGGAACTTGCAGAGTTACGCCTAGCAACCAAGACTCCCCAAAGGAACAAATAAAAGAGGACTGTCAAGGAAAAGAGTAGACCGCATTATAAACTGTAACTGTAACTGTAACTGTAACTGTAACTGTAACTGTAACTATAACTGTAACTGTAACTGTAACTGTAACTGTAACTGTAACTGTAACTGAGGGAAGACTTTAGACAGAGAGCCAGAGGCAGCACAAAAGGACCGGGGTGTACAGACCAGGCACCACAACCAGGCACCAAACAGCACCATGCCCTGGTGTCTGTCATTGTTTTCCAGTTACTCCTCTGTGCCTCAAAATATTTTTGGCATGCCAATTAGCAATTATATTTTAGAACCAAGTTGTTTTTAAATTAAGAAGCTTTGTTTCTTGTTCTTTTTCTTCTCTTTTGTTTTCTGTTTCTGTTTTCTTCTTTTTGAGACAGAGTCTTCCTATAGCCCCAGCTGGCCTGGAGCTCAGTATGTAGACCACATTGGCCTTGAACTCACACAGATCCACCTGCCTCTGCTGCTCTAGAGCTGGGGTGAAAGGTGTGCACCACCAAGGCTGGGATGAAAGGCGTGCACCACCAAGGCTGGGGTGAAAGGCGTGCACCACCAAGGCTGGGGTGAAAGGCGTGCACCACCAGGGCTGGGGTGAAAGGCGTGCACCACCAGGGCTGGGGTGAAAGGCGTGCACCACCAGGGCTGGGGTGAAAGGCATGCACCACCAGGGCTGGCAAGCTTGGTTCTTTTATTTCCCCACCTTCTTCTTGATTCTTGATCCAAAATAACATTACTCAGCAAAGTGCTTAGAAAAAAATGGGCCAATAAATAATAATGGTTTTGTTAATAGTTATCACTGATGGCGCATTCCTCTCTGCACCTCTGCATTGGTAAAGATGGGCCCTCTAGTCCTTACAAGCACATACATTCAGAGAAATGGCACCATTAACATCAATGATTTCAATGGAGTAAACAGGAGAATGACTTTAAGTAACTTGCCTCCAATCAGGAGGTCCCACAGCCTGCACTCTGTCTCTGTGAATATTTAGGGAAGGAGGGAGTGATCAGTGACATTATTAAGTAGTTTTATCCCAAATGAATTCTATCTCTTTAACCTATTAAGGATGGTTGATGATGTTCAAAATTATACATAAAAAGTCTGGCTGTTGTCCTTATCAATGAATCTCATTATATAATACTCTGATCCCTTGAGCTAGATTTTGAACTCAAGTCCACATTATTTGGTCAAAACTGCTGTTAGGGACTACCTGTCAGGGTTCTTCTCCTACTTGGTTCCCTTTTGCAGACGGCCAACCAGAACTGGGACTAGGCAGGATATTAGACAGCCAATAAGTGGAGAAGGCTAACTCACACCCCAAAGGTGCCTTCACCTGTCCCAGAGTTGGTCTGAGCTGGTCTGATGGTTA
The DNA here is from genome assembly GCA_009823505.1 of Rhizomys pruinosus. Lineage (NCBI taxonomy): Eukaryota > Metazoa > Chordata > Mammalia > Rodentia > Spalacidae > Rhizomys > Rhizomys pruinosus. The sequence goes on from VZQC01012434.1 coordinate 277,093, forward strand.
CTCAATAGGATGGGGTCATGAGGAGCATGGCATGAATACTGTCACGGAGCACGTCACAGAAAGGGGAAGAGATTTCCAGTAACCTGGTGTGTCCCATTTCCTCCCTAATTTGGGCATGCTCATATTTGTCCCAGTGCCAGTGGGTGTGTTTTTATTGCTACATTAATAGTGTAATAAGCCCCAGTTCATGTGGAATGTCAATATAGCATCTAGACCAGATGGAACTGGTCAAGAATACCCCTCCCTTTTAGGAGTAAGGGACAGGTAATAACTTAATGGCTAGGACCTGAGAGCTGTGGTTTTCAGTGTCCAGGATTTAACTTTTGCAAGTAAGTGGCACACTGACAGAACAAGTGGCCACTAGTGGTCTCAGTGTTCAAACTGGTGACATTATCTCCTGATCGTGATTCTAAGCTGAAAGTCCCATCACTTCACTGCAATTTCTATTATCCATCTTACCCGCCCCTTCACTTTGAGGCTTTAAACACGGGCTCTGAAAACTCCTTTATCACAGGCTAAGTATTGTCCTATCCTGTGGGAGCCCAGCCAGCTGCAAAGCCTGAGGAGCTCTTTACCTAGACCTAAGCAGAAGAGAGTCTGCAATGAGGAGGGTGGAAGCAGCCCTTGGCTGTCATGGGCTTTTCTGAGGACAGGGAGGGGTGCAGAGAGACTCAATGGAAAGAAAGGCTAACTGTCTGTATCCACTGGAGGCCACTCCCTCAGGCTCATCCAACCTTAGGTGGGGTGAGGAACAAGGCAGTGAGCTCTTAAGTTGGCACTTAAAGTCTTGGGGAAAGGATATGGTAGTTCACCTGTTGTCAAGTTCAAGAAAGGATCCCACCCTAGTCGACCCACTCACCTGAAGCCACAGATTAACCTGGCAGCTTTTCGAGGCCACTGGGAGTGGAACTGGGATTCAAGACCAAGGAGAAATCTGACAGGACATCCAGGCACATGGACACCCCCATCAAGCACTTCGGCTCAGAGCCCAGACAAGACCATGCTCAGGAAAGGGGAGAATGAGCCCCAGGGGGCCTTCCAGAATCCTTTGCACCAGCCTAAATGTGCCTGGCCACTGGCTGCAGCCAGATATGGGGACAGAGGGAAAGCTACTGCTAGAGGAAAGAGGGATATCACCTTGACAGGACACCTGGCCAGAATCCTGTAATATACAGTCTCATCTTGTTTACTCTGCATACATACTCAGAAAACCAACAGAAGAAAGAACATTTATCTGGAAGAACATTTGCAAATGCTTTCTCAAGGGGGAAGCACCAGGAATGTGGGCTTCTAGAATCACTTCCAAAGTTGACAAACAGCCTTATGTTGGGCTTCTCCCTCAAGATCAGATGCGGGGCAAGCATTCTACCACTAAGCTATATTCCCAGCCCAAGACTATAATTTAATTGAAGAGCTTCCTTGTTGGGAAGGATGGGCATAATCAGTGTGCATTTATCTGTTCCACACAACTAAGAATTTCCCGTATCTCTACAATAGGTAGCAGCAGCCATTGAGTACCCCAGCACTGACCACAGTGAGACAAGTCCCCAGACATCGCCTCATTAAATTGAATTCCTCCTAGACAAAGGAAAAGTAGGAAAGAATTTTACATCAGCTTATTATTGATTTAGTTTCCATTAGTGAAAGCTTTTGTACCCCTAAAATTAGAAACTCGTGCAACTGAAACTGGACAGGGGGTTCAAATGAATAATTTTCTGCACGTGTTTACATGCAGATTATAAATGCCCACACAATACACCCAACACACAGACACACACACACACACACACACACACACACACACACACCTGGCACAGCTATAATTTTTTTAAAAGGAAGATAATTACCAAACCTAAGGCACTCAGGTATTTAGAAATGACCAGTCCCCGGCTCTCAGCCCTGGACTGCCCACACACTGCGGGAACTGCTGTCGCGGGGTGCTTCGGAATTGATTTTATTATTTAATTTGATTAATTTTATTTTCATTAGCGCGGGATACCTCTTTTAAGTGCGTGCGGTGTCCATCGTGGGTGGACCGCTCATCAGTGTGCGCTCTTACCCACCCAGTAACACAACTTCCTGCACCGTGGTGTGTATACAAGACTGTCGGTGAATCCGAGCTCGCCCCAAGCTCGGCATCTCTGCCTTCATTTTACTGGGAGAAGGAAGATGGGGGTGCAAGCCTGCCCTGCAGGCCCCGGAGCGCCCCTGTTCCCCACGGTCCCCGCCATCCCTTACCTTGCGCGGCGCATTCCCCGACCGAGCTGAGCCGGGCAGGGCGGGGGGCGTGCGGCCGGGCTGCCGGCGCTGCCAGGCCCCGGGCGGTCGCAGGCTGGGCTCGGCTTTTGGAGGTGGGAGGAGCGCGCGGCGATGCGCTCTGGGACCGTGATAGGTGCGCGGCGGCGGCGGGAGGAGACGCGCTCGAGGCCGCTACGGCTGCGCGGGGTCCACACGCGCCGCACCGTGGAGCTGAGGGCCGCGCTGCGGAAAGAGGAGCTGCAACCAGCTGCTGAGGTTCCGCCTCCCGAGCCCGGCTGGGAAGAGCACTGCGCACCAAGCACTAGAATTTACGCCCATCCCTGGGGCCACTGCTGGGAGTTGGCACTGCGGCCATCTCCAGGGACAGTCCCGAAGTTAACTTTTAATTTTCTCCCAGGGCTGGAAAGGCAGCGGGGTCCAGCGCTTTCGAAACACCCGAGGCTTCCGGAGGACTTGGCGCTCCTTCGCCTCTTTAAATGAAAGAGGTGCATTTTCATTTAGAAAGAAGAAGAGGAAGACGAAAGAATTTTGCCCCTGTCATAGAGCAGTAGCAGCTCAAGGTCAAAGAGCAGCCTGGGGACCGACCTGCGCCTGAATCTTTATGGCGAGGATTAGGGTTTTTTTGTCTTTGTTTCCTATTTGCAGGTGTAGAAACTGAGGCTGAGAAGTAAGGGGGCCGGTCCTGGGTCACCCTCAGCCACATGCAAGGGTGAATTTGAAGATGAACTCAAATCTGAGCTAGAACCCAAATGAAACCTGGGACCCGAGTGCCAAAGTCGCCAGAAAAATGCCATGCAGTTCTGTACATTTGTGTACGGAAATGCACACAAAAACGCCATGCAGTTCTGTACCTTTGTGTACGGAAATGCACACGATATTTGTTTTTCATGGCTGAAGAATTCTCTAATGCAGTGATAGACAAGCTGCGGGGTAAAAGGCCCCGGGAAGCAGGGAAGACCCCCCCCCATCCCAGTCCCATCCCACGAGAGTGAACCTGACTTATTTTCCCTCATGTTTCGTCTTCAATGTTTTCAGAACAATGAGGGTCCTTCTTTTCCTACAAACATGTGATTGATTTTTTTTTATTTGTTTAGGTTTGGGGGCTTTGCGGGGGTATTTGTTTGGTTTTTGTTTTTCTGGAAGATGAATTGTGCTCCTGAGCTGGTGTGGGCGGGGCGGGAGGGGGGCGGAAATGAAGCAAAAATTTATTGAGACTAAGAGTCCAAGCCTGGAAAGACTAGCGCCCTTCAGAAAAAAAGAGGCCGCGGGGCCGCGGGGCCATGGGCTTCAGGTACTGCATAGCTGGCGAGGAGGAACCCGAGGATACAGCAGGCCACCAGCCACTAACTCCCACGCTGTTCCGCACCAGCCTTTGCGCAGAAGTTCGGTTACCTGGGGTAACAACCCTGTGAGGAGCACACGGCCTTCTGAACCCATGAGGCTGAAACCCCTTCTAGGGAAGAACAGAGGAAGCTGCCCTCCACCCTCCATGCCCGGCCTCTCCCTCAGGACCCACCCTGACCCAAGAACAGACCTCCGCCCCACCTACCCCTCACTCTCTCTGCCAAGGTGACCTTGGTTCTGACCCTGGCCGCTAAAGGAGGTGTATTTTGTTTATTTACCTTACAAAACGAGGGCTGTCCTTATGTCCTCTTCATGTATGTGTGTCTTTGTATTCTGTTCATACATGTGAATCTCCCATTACTACCCCTTGTCCCTCCTCTCTCCTGTTCCCCTCCAGTTCTCGTTCTATTTTTGTCATATATGGATATAATTCTAATCTAGATTGCAGATGTTTCTAAATAGAGTTCAGAGTGTCATAGCTCAGGACCCAGAGAAAGAAGCCTAGGAATGACAAGACTGGTCCAAACTGAGTGAGCATCCCAGACTAGCATAGCCTGGATTGCAGGGGTGAAAGTTCTGAAGTAGGGGCAGAGTTACAGGTGAAATCTGAAGAATGAAGAGAGAGGAGAAAGTGTAGAGGAAGAGGGGCTGGCCAGGACAGAGGCCTGGGCTGGGCACGCACCTGCCCGGGACTCGGTATTACTGTGCGGAAAGGGAACAGGAAGGGCACCTTAAACCTCTTTCCAGGGAGCACCGCTGGAGACTGACTTAGACTTGGGCCTCGAAGATGCCTGTCAGGAGTATAGACGCCCCCAGACCCAGAGTTGAGGGTCTAAGGCTCTGACCCTGTTCTTGGCAAAACTGTAAGAGGTCCAGGAAGTGGACTGTCTTCCTCTGTCTGGATAGCAGGTGTGTCATCTATGAAGCATGTGAATTATAGCTCGTACCTGGGTGTCTCCAGTGGTGGCTCAGCCCTCTCCAGAGCCTGGTACTGATTGAAGAGATAAGAATTGATTCCAGACTTCTATTCTGGACAAAGGTTAAGCATTCACTTTCCCACAGGCACATCCCAGGCTTGGGAAACAGGTCTGGTCTGAACCAATAAAGAAAAATTCCTCTAAACCTGGTTCCGTTCCTGTCCCAAGACTGTGTCTAAAGATAACTGTTGGTATGTGGGGGCAGATGGGCTGACCTAACCATGAGCTGTAACTCTGCTATTATCCAATAAGGCTAGAAGTTACCCAAACCCCATTAAGATTCCCCCAGACCCTGAATAAAAGGCCTACGAGCCAACTTATCTGGGTCAGGGCCTTTTCCCTCCCTAGGTTAGCAAATAGCAAACCCTCCCTAGGTCAGCAGGTAACAGGATAATTCCAGGAAGAATCACCCTGAGGGCCCTGGCCCCAAGCCACCGGCAGACCCAAGCATGCAGAGTAACCCCGCCTGTCATGCAGGAGACGGGGTTCGATTCCTGCCCTGCTCTAAGTGTATAAAAACTGTATGCGGGGGCTGGAGAGATGGCCTAGCGGTTAAGAGCGCCGACCGCTCTTACAGAGGACCCGGGCACCCACATGGCTGCCGAGAACCGTCTGAAACTCCAATTCCAGGAGAACTCCAGTTCCAGGGGAATCCGAGACCGTCTTCTGACCTCCGCGGCATTGCACGACACGGGTGCACAAACTTGCATGCAGACAGTACATTCATACACATAAAGAAATAAATAAAATTAATAAAAAAAAAAATTAAAAAAAAAAAAACTGTATGCGGAGATTGCTCGGGGTTCGCCTCTCCCCGTTGTACAGGCAAAACCTGGAGCACCGGAAGTCTTGCTTTTGCATCGAGAGTCTTGTCTCCAAGTCTCTCACTCAAGGGTCTGTCAAGGGTAAGGCTCGATTCAGGTCTTACAGGATAACTGCCAGTCAAAACACCCATGCCTCCAGGGGCCACTGTGAGCCCAGAACAAGGTACACATCCTACTACCTACCTCAGCTCTTTGAACTGTCAGTGTCAGGCAGGGCCTGGGCTTGGAGATCTAAAGATGGCGCCTACCACGTTTCTTTTCCGGTCAAAAGCCTACCTCATCTCAGGCAGTCAAAAGCCTACCTCATCTCAGGCAGTCAAAAGCCTACCTCATCTCAGGCAGCTGATGCAGCTTCCCTTCCTGATGTCACCAGCCACAATGAGAGCACAGCCTAAGTAAGACCTGGTTACATACCACCTTCATGAAGAACACTAAAGTCCCACTTTGTCCCCTCCCACTGCACCAGTTTTCCCTTAGAAGGACATGCTTTGTCTTACCACCTTTACTCATCTTCCTCACCCCAGAACTTATAAAAGCCCTCATCCCCAGCCCGAGCACGCGACTCCCCTGGCCTCCCTCTCTGAGAGTGGTGGACCCTCCCGAGAGCATGTCCTAATAAACCTCCTTTTATACTTTGTTAATCTGGTTTGATCTGGCCTGTTTTGCATCAGGAAAAAGCCTTTCAGTCAGTTCCGACTGATACTTGTTGTGGCAGGGTATTGAGCCACTGACTTTCATGCACTGACTGCCAGCAGCACCCACACATAGAGTTACATCCAAGAATGTCTCTAGGATGGCCTAGTGCCCCATAGGAAGCAAAATCATCTCTAGTTAAGAAGTGTCTCCCCAGGAGAAAGGACATGACCCAATGCCCTACCAACAGCCCAGTAGAGGCCAGTTGCTGAGGCTGAAAGGCTGCTCTGTGGTAGGCCCTGGTCAGACCTTTGCCCCCACAGGCTCCATTTGAGGTCTCTGGCAAGCCCAGCTCCCTAGCAAGGCATTCGTGTATCGTGGAGGCCCATAGATATTCTCAAGTTTCCCTAGGGCTTCACTCAGACTCCCCTGCCCACCCTGACATCAAGTCCTCTATCTCCTCACTCCCTGGCCCTTCCCTGCAGTTTGGATGTGATTTAAGTGTGTCCCAGAGGGTCACCTATCAGAAGCTCTGTTCCTAACCCCAGTGTGGCAGTATCATCAGGAGGCGGTGGAACCTCTAAGAGGCGGGGCTGAGGCGTTAGTTATGCTGCCTGTAGAAGGACTCAACGTCAGGGTCATTTCCATAAGTTGTTGCTCTGAGAGGATTGTCTGCCCTCTGGCCACTTGTTCTTCTACCATGACACCATCTACTATGAAATGTGGGCAGAAGAGGGGGACCATGCCCACACTGGGGGAATTTGATGCTGCCCTCTTCCAGACTTGCAGCCTCCAACACCGTGAGCTAAATAAACCCCTTTTCTTTATAAAGTCCCAAGCCTTGGGCATTATAGGCACAAAAATTGACTCCTTAGGACCTTAATCCAACATGTTCAGCACCACTATCTGGCACCAAAGTGGACACCCACTTCTGGACCCTGTCCCCACTGACAGATGAGAGTCCAGGATGCAGCAGCACACTCAGCGGAGTGCCAGTCTGGCACAGGAGGATGAGCAAGCAGCACTTGTTGAATCAATTGATGGAACAAGGAGCAGATGGCCTTCATAGGGCGGCAGCTGGAGGAGGGAGAACCGGGGCTCTTTCCACAGTGTGGGCGGCACGGAGAGGAACAGACTGGTCCTTTCCTTCTGCTGACTGGGCTTGGCCACAGGACATGTGGAAGGGCTGCTTGCCCGCTCTCCTTTCATGGAGCTTCAGGAAGTTGCCAACAAGAAATCTCTGATTTCTGAGCAAAGAACCTGGGTAGGAGCAGCAAATCCCAGGGACCCTGGTGTGGATTTGGAGACCATCAAAGGTTTCGAAGCCTGGAAAATGCTTCTCCCAGGGAAGCCACTATCCTAATTACAATGGCTCTGCCTGGAAGGCTTTTTGGGGCCCACATCAGTTTTCTGAAACATTAAACACAGCTCTATGGCCAAGCAAGAAGAGGCATGGGAACTGAGAGCTGGAGGAGGAGTTGCCTGCACCCCAGCACTCCATTCTGGAACCCCGTGAGCAGTATCCCTCTCCATTAGGGGATACCCTGAGGCCCCACCTGCTTAAAGGAATGAGGACTACCCACATCCCAGCCACTACAGTATGGCTGGCTGCAGCCTTGCCTGTCTATACCATCAAAAGGGACAACTTGTTACCACATGGGGCACTTTGGCCAGGCCCAGTTCCCGAGTCCTCAGGGAGGGGAGGGAACCTGTTCTCCTCTGACACCCCACTGAAACTCTCACCTCCAAGCCTGGCTTTCCCTGGGTGCTATGGATCCAGATGGAGGACTTCTCGCTTGTGCAGCAAGCACTTTACCTACTGCACTGTCTCCTCAGCCAGAGATGAACTTCATGTCTGGCAACTCACTCTTTCTGCTCCTGACCCCCAGGAGGTGAACAGCCTCTGAGACACACCCAGGCCACCGTGATGCTCTACCTTACTTCTGGCCCAAAGCAATGATCCAGCCTTATAAATTGTTTCACTAGGATTACTGTCTTAGTTTCATTTGCTGTGATAAATTACCCAACAAAATCAACTTAGAAAAGAAAAGGTTTGGGCTGGAGAGATGGTCTAGCGGTTAAGAGCGCCGACTTAGAACCCAGAGGACCCGGGTTCGATCCCCAGCACCCAAATGGCGACCGAGAACCGTCCAAAACTCCAATTCCAGGAGAACTTCAGTTCCAGGGGAATCCAACACCCTCTTCTAACCTCCACGGCATTGCACGACACGGGTGCACAAACCTGCATGCAGACAGTACATTCATACACATACAGAAATAAATTAAAAAATAAAAATAAAAAAAAAATAAAAAAAAAAAGAAAAGAAAAGGTTTGTGTGGCTCGCCACTCCAGGTTATAGTCCATCACAGCTGGGAAGTCAAGGTAACAGTAAGACCAGTCAAACCTCACCAGGCAGTCAAGAGGGTAACACCCCCCCCAACAACCCTACAGGTTTTACACTGCAGCACCGACAGCTTGCACATTGATGACAAGCACAACTGAGGACATTGTGGTT
>VZQC01012434.1:286582-319187 GCA_009823505.1 Rhizomys pruinosus
TCATTCAAGCTGGACCATATATATATATATTATATATATATATATATGGTCCAACTTGAATGAAGAAGACATCCAACATCAGTCTTCCTCTGGCCTCTACATACATGAATACATGCATAGCATAAACATTTACCTACCCAAGCTTGTACATATGACACACATGCTCACACACACATGCATGCACACACACATGAAATATGAACTATGATCTTCTCTGACACTACCCGTACTGAAATGAGGTGGGCATGTCACATACAGAGCTCCAGAGCTTGGACAGAAGGGACTTAGATCTAGTTTTCAAGCAGAGTTGAACACTGGGCTGCTCTTGTGATGAGGAAGAGGCAGTGTTGACCAAAAGGGGATAAAAAATAGTTTATTCCAGAGCCAAATATGAGTGATGATGGCCCAGGAGCACAGATTCAGGTTATCCCCCAACTTCACGTTCCAATGTGGTGTTTCATTAAGCTTTATAGTAACATGAAAGTCATAAATCAAGACACTTTTCAAATATATTGGTGGAGGGGCTGGAGAGATAGCCTAGCAGTTAAGAGCACCGACTGCTCTTGCAGAGGACCCAGGTTTGATCCCCAGCACCCACATGGCGGCTGAGAACCATCTGTAACTCCAATTCCAGGAGAACTCCAGTTCCAGGGGAATCTGAGACCCTCTTCCTACCTCCGCGGCATTGCATGACACGGGTGCACAAACCTGCATGCAGACAGTACATTCATACACATACAAAAATAAATAAAAAATTAAAAAAAAAAACAAAAAAACACAAATATATTGGTGGAAACATTAAATAGGCAGACACAGCAAAAGAGAAATCTCAGCTATAGACCTCAGATACTAATATCCCAGGGCATTTTGAACCTCCTGATTGGTGGTGAAGGTTTCTTTTTTTAAGTCAATACATTTTGTTAGTAACAAAAATGTTAAATCAGAAACAGGTGGGCAAGGTGTGGCTGTGTACAGAGTAAAGATGTCCCCAGGTAATTTGGGAATAGGCTCCAGATCTGCGACATTCCAAACTCTCCACAGTCATTGAAGTGTTAATCACTTGGTCAGCCTTGCTGGAAGTTAAGCTCAGGATGCAGTTCTTTCCAGGAACTTAAGTTCACAGCAGAGAGCCTCATTCTAAAATAACAAGATATTTCTTTGAGGACACAGCAGCCTTCTGTCAGTTTGCCTTGTCACATTGGGAAGCCACATCCTTATGTCAGTGACTCCTAGAATATCTTCCGCCCTCTCCAGAAATCCCTTTCTTCAGAGACACATGACACTCTTGTCAGATACACCACCTACCTGTGCCAGAAGAGCTGGCTGTACCCTGCAGTCAAGTTCACACTCAAAGAGCTGTCTCCAATGAGGGAGCCCTCAGCACCTGGAGCTCTACAAGCAGTGGGTGGGAAGGTGCTGAAGAAGCTCTGAGCCCTAGGGCCCTTTGCACAAGGAAACACGTGTCTGCAGTGCATGGACTCTGAGGTGTTGATCATCCTGTGAGGGGCTCAGAGAAAAGATGAAGTCTTGTGCTAGCAAAATGGCTCGGTCAGTAAAGTGCTTAACTTACATGCATGAGGACTTGAGTCTGATCCTCAGAACCCACATAAAATAAGCTGAGCATGGAAGTCGAAGCCCACCTATGTCAGGGACTTCAGGAGGCAGACTAAGGAGGAAGTTCTGAGAAACAGTTACCCTGGACTGCATTCCTGCAACTTAGGAATAATGCCAGAATCAAGCCTCACCCAAGACCAGAATCAGGCCTCAATCTCATTCAAGATACTTCTCATCTCAGCCCCAAATCCCAGTTCCTCTCAAGATGCTCCTTCTGATTCCAGACACGGACCCACCTATGCCCCTTCCCCTATTTTCCCACACCCATCTCAAGGTAAGCCCACTTCCTAACCCTAACTCTTATCTTTCTACACCCATTTCTTTGTAAGTCCACTTCCTTGTGTGCTTGGGTATAAAAACTGCCACTTTCGGACATTCCACTTGCTGGTCATACTAAATCCCGATTTAGGCAGCCCAGTTCCCGCCCAATAAACCCGACTTCCTTCATCGGAGTCCGGATTCTCTCCCCTTGCACTGGGTCTCCCCTCTACCTGAACCTAACAGAAGTGTGTGCGTGCTGCACCAGTGCTGCAGGTGAGGGCAGAGGCAGGTGTATTCTCAAGGTTTGGTGGCCAGCCTAGCTTACTTAGTGATCTCCAGGCCAGTGAGAAAAAAACTCTGTCTCCAAAGCAAGGAGGACAGCTCCTGAGGATGATACCTGAGGTTGTCATAACCTCTGGCCTCTACTCGCACAGATATACATGTACACACACACACACACACACACACACACACACACACACACGCACACACACCGACCATATATTCTTCCTTGGGAGCATGCAGCACCAAGAGAGAGACCAACCGATCTGTTAGCAACCTTCCTGGACCAGGATCCACATAGGAACAGAAGCTCAAGACAGAGCGATGGGCACTGGGAGGGAGCAAACTACTCCAACGTTTCAACCTGCGGGAATTGGTCCACTGTCCTCTATCAGTTTAAAAGTTAGGAACTCGTTTCTAATGTAAGGGGTGTGGGAGGCCATTGTGAAACAAACCAGCCAGCTAGGAGGGGAGTCCTCACTCAACAAGCGGCAGGGATAGCATCTTACCACCTTCCCATGTCCCTGGGTCAGAAGAGGGACATGCTCCTATCCAGCTCCAACCTACCACACTGGCTAGTGGGACCCAGCTCAAAGTGCCAGAGTTGCAGGGAGAGGTGCCCAGGCACATTCCCAGGCTGTGTTTTGGAACCCCAATGTTCCTGGCATCTCCTGCAGCTGCTGCTTCCAGACAGAGGCTGGGGCCTGGTGTTTTTCTCAGCCCCCTGTAAAGGCTGGAGTCACACATCAGCAAAAGCTGAAGTGACCAATGAGGGGCGACTGTAGTAAGGTACACAAGATGCTGGGATGAAGATGTCACCCAAGACTTGGCCAAGCAATGTATGCTAATACATTATAAGAAAAATCCTGAGAACTGAGTTCTGAAAACTTCCTGCCATCACCTCCAAGAACACTAAAGCTTGTGCACTATCTCTGATAAGCCTATTCTGCAGAGTGAACAGAACGTATTATTTACACCTGAAACTGAGACACACTGGTGACAGCCTGTGGCCTCTCTTCATCTCCGTGTCTCGGGTCTATCATGGTAGGAACAGGAAGCAAGCCGTGGAGTCTGTCTGCACACGTTAGCACTGGTCACCGAGTTAGCAGCTCTGAAGGAGGAGACAGATCCCAGCTCTCTGGGTCCCTCCCCTTGCCCTGCCAGGTCAGGGTTCTTGAGGAGGATGTCTGTGTGTGCTGCAAATTAGTAAACAATGCTACCTGCTGAATTTGTGGACAACACAGTGATGGGGAAGCTCCAATTTCTGTGGCTGGAATTATTGAGTAAAATCTGGGTAAGAGAATTAATCAAAATGAAAACTGAGGCTCAGAGATCAGATGACTATCCCAGGTAAAACAGCATCACAGTTAGGAATAACGTGGGTACGCTGGCTATTCTTGGTCAATTAGATGGAAACTGGAGTCACCAGGGAAGAGAGGAGCGTCCTTGAGAATTTCCCACATCAGAGTGGTCGGTAGGCATGTCTGTGGGACATTTTCTTAATCACTAATAGATTCAGGAGGGACCAGCCCACTGTGGTTGGTGCCATCCCTGGGCAGGTGGGCCTTGGCTGGATAAGCAAGCTAGAGGTAGCGAGCCAGTAAGCAGTGTTCCTCCATGGTCTCTGCTTCAGCTCCTGCTTGAGTTCCTGCCCTGGCTTCCCTCTAAGATGACCTGGACTGTGATCAAACCCTTTCCTCCCCAAGTTGCCTTTGGTCAGTGTTTCTCACAGCAGCAGAGAGCAATCTAAGACAAGCATAGTAATAAAGCTTATTGCTTTATAATAAAGCAATATAGCTTATTTATTAATATGCCCAATTCCTCTATCACTTTTTGTAACAAACGAGCCCAAAGTCTCAGGGCAAGGAAGGGAGTTCAGCACACCTCACCCAAAGCAGGAGGGGTGCTGGAGGTAGTTAGCATAGATAGATTTCAACCCTAAAGCCATAATTAGCTGTGGAGAGGGAAGCAAGATGAAGTACCTTTAGAGACAGAGATAAGCAGCTAATTACCCTACTTTCATCTGAGGCAAAACATACCAAAAGAGGGTGAAAGCAGTAAGTACACTTTAATTAGAAAGCAGGAAAGCCAAAAAGGGAAAATCAGTACAGAAAATACTGTGGTTTTCTCTGTAGAAGATGTCCCCATCCCAGCTCCCAGGGGAGAGCCCCTCATCCCACCTCCCAGGAGAGACCCTGCACTTTAGCTCTGGTGGGCTCCCAAGCCTCTTCCCCTGTCATGGATGCTCAACAGCCAAGATGGCATTTGGGCAGGCCCTTTTTTCCCAACTCCATCCCCTATCTGTCCTAAGCATTTACAGAAAGTATCATGACGCCCCTTCTCTATTATAACCAAAAGGCTGGACTGTTCATTTTAGTTCTCCCAAGGCTTGGAATTTACGGCCTGTAGCGCCTGCGCTACCGCATTTCCCAAAGGGTCAGGCGAGGGGCTGAGGATTGAAAGAAAGACAGTGGGTCATCTGTGCTGAGGGGATGCCAGATGCCAGTTTATTGAAGAAACAGGGAGCTTTATATACAGGCTTACAGCACAAGTGAAAAAACCAAGGTCAAAGGTTCATGACCCCAGGCACAGGTGGTTCTCTGGCATGGGTGGGTCAAGCCTTCTGGGAAGGAGGGTAACAATATGTTCCAGCAAGATAAGCACTTGGTCAATATGCTGGTCAGCAGATCCCCTGGGGGCCAGGACCCAACAGATCCCCCTTCTTTATATATAAAAGAGTATCTGTCGTTGATCACTCATTTGTACTGCATGCTCAACTATACCTGAGCAGTGGGGTGCAGGTTAGACCTGAAACTTTATTTTCACACTAAGGCCAATTAATATCCAAAAATCCCAACCATGAAGTAAGCTGATTGTCAAGCATAAGCAATGAATGTAAGTAACATTCATGTAAAACCAATTTGCAAGTATCTATGTTCATATTTTGAATAACACAAGGTTCCCATAGTCCAATTGGAGAAGCTTGTATGCACAAGCATGTTGATCAGATAAGAGTCCAGTCTATATTGCTATAGTCTCACGATTCACCTCAATTTCTCTGCAGCCTTTACATTCTACCATGCCTCCTCTTCTGCAATTTATTCCCTAGGCTTTGGGAAAGGGGCACAAGTGGGTGAGAAACAAAGCAGTCTACTTTCTTTGGAGATGTCATTTTGGACTATTCAGATTGTTTCCCTTCATGGGTTGACAGCTTATTCAGGGTATCTTTTTTTTTTAATGTGTATGAATGTACTGTCTGCATGTAGGTCTGTGCACCTGTGTCGTGCAATGCCACGGAGGTCAGAAGAGGGTGTCGGATTCCCCTGGAACTGGAATTCTCCTGGAATTGGAGTTTCAGATGGTTCTCGGCCACCATGTGGGTGCTGGGGATCGACCCTGGGTCCTCTGTTAGAGCGGTCGGCGCTCTTAACTACTAGGCCATTTCTCCAGCCCCTCAGGGTATCTTTTTAATCCTACTAACAAAGCACAAGCAATTAGATGTACAGGCATTTAAACAGGCATTTAAACAGCACTAACTATTATGACAAGCTAGAAGCTAAGCATACACACAGATGTTTGGATGGTATGCTAATCCACAAACTGTGGTATCTCTATAAAAGATGACAAGTTCCTATTGTGGCTTATATCATCTCCTAACCACTAGAGGACATAAGCTTATGGCATCAGCCATGAATTATTCCTCCAAGGAGAGAGCTAATAGCCTATTAGATTTAGGATATAGATAGATAGATAGATAGATAGATAGATAGATAGATAGATAGATAGATAGATGGCTGTCACTGTTACACAATATCTCCAGGCAGTTGAGGTGTAGCTAATACTGACAGAGGAGTCCCACTTGACTCAAAGAGACCAATATTCTGCTTTATTGCAATAGTGGCCTTTGGTAATGCTCTCTGGCATTTCAGAGGCCAACTGTACATTAGCAAGTGACGTCTCAAAACATTTTTTCATGCTTACACCAGGTCTTCGACAACAGGGACTTACCACTTTTCTCCTTGCAGATATCCCATTTTTATAGGCAAAAGGCCTTTATAATTTTGGGGGCTTGGATCCCCCAGCCAACATCTCCTTGGTGGAACAATCCATTGCTGACATCAGAGCTCTCCTGTATTAACATATTTTGCTCAATTACATAACTTATAAATTATTATATTTGGCTCCAAATAGAGAATTATCCTTTCACAGTTCCCATGCCTATCAGTCAATTAAAGAAGGTAGTTATACCTGTTTTATAAGAAATTACCACTATAACAGTTGGCTCTAATTTATAGTTGGGGAATGACTTCATTACCATCATGTTTTTCATTTTCCTATAAAGGGGAGAGGTAGGAAGGTTTCTCAGCATCTGGAAGGTAAACTTCATCAGGGCTCACTACAAACAGTTATCCCAAATAGAATTCAGAGAGATGCTCAGTGTCTGTGACTCAGGCAATCTGAGGTTCCCTTTTCTTTAATGTTCATATGGGTCAGCCTCTCTGCTGGTATTTCCCAGTCCATCCTGCACAGCCAAAATTTGTGCGTTTTCAGGCATTTAGGTTGGTATTTTTACCTGTGGGAACATACAAATCTCCTCCCATTGTTAGTTTCAAGACCTCAAAATTAAAAATTTATCAAAAGTTTGGAATATAGAAGGAATATTATACCTCCTCCCCCTTTTTGTTTTTAAAATTTTTATGTTTTGACCTATAGATGTCTAAGTTGTATTACGCACACCCATAAACAGGAACCAAGGTATAAGTTTTCATCAAATTTACCCAAATTGTTTTTCATTGACTGTATGAACACAGAAAAATATAGAGACCATTTGTGTATCTTAACCCCAAAGTTGTTGGAAAGTCAATACAGATTACAAATACATTTTATATTCCCAATTAGTTCAAATGTATTACCACTTTAAACTGCAAACCTTACAAAGAGGATTTTAATAACTATCTTTCTCCAAGCTCTTGGCCTTTTCCAGGCCTGGCATGAAAACCTGCTTTAAAGAGATTTTTCAATATCTAGCTCTTAATAAAATTTTCTTTTACAGTTCTTATGCCCATCAGTTAATTAAAGACTGGCTAGATATGCCCCATGAGATGTTGTTACCATCATTACCATCTTGATTTTGTTCTTTTTTTTTGTTTGTTTGTTTGGTTTTTTTGGGGGGGGAGCTTCTAGGAAGCTTCCTTTGTCTAAGGGGAGGGAACACACAGTGCCCACTTTGTGGACATTGTGGGGAACTGGCCTCATTGCGTAGAGGTCAGTCAGTCACTTCTGTGACCTGACCAGAGAGGTAACTTCCTACTCGGGTCCTTAGCCTGGGACAACAAGACAACAAACACGTTTCCCACTCTTGGCCGTAATTTTCCACCTGCCCAAGTCCAGGACAGGAATTTCACACCAGCTTCCCAGGTCGGTGGTCTGCAAAGGGAACCTTTTTCCAAACCAACTGGTCACCCAAATGAAATGCAGACTTCAATACCAGCTACCCCACTGGTCATCTGAGCAAAATGCAGGCTTAGCCTGTATGCGAGCAAAAAATTTAAAAAGAAAAATGACGGCCGCGAATTCCACAATGATGTTAATTGGAATTCAATTTTTTTTTATTTTTAAAATTTTTAAATCTTTTATTTTTTATTCCCAAATACCCAAAAATTTATGAACACTTTAATACAATGAAAACCTGGTTGCATCTTTGTTTTAGATGTTGAAAGTGCGTAGCCAGCAGGTGGCAGTGTAGATCCATTATTTTAAAAATTTTAATAGATAACCCATAACCTTTGTTGAAATTGAATTATGTTTTGTCTGTTTAATATAAATTTGCATCTTAAGAAGGAAGGGCCACGTTCCAACTCAGAGACAATGTTTTTGCTGGTATTATGGCTGTTAACATTATAATATACTTAGAACACAAGTACACACATCCATACACACGTGTGCATGCACATACATACATACACACATACATACATACATAAGATTTGTTAGGTTGACCTGTAAGAGAAGAAAGCCATATCGTTTGATGTCCAATGAAAAACATGAAATTTTTATAATTTGTTATAGGGTTATTTTTACATAATTAAAATAAATGTTCTAGTAACTCATAAAACAGCTGAGATCCATATGCCACCTCTTAGGTCCATTTGCAACCGCTTGCCTTCAATGAACTATACCTAAATTTTACTATTCTTTCCCTATCCTGTCCCT
This sequence comes from Rhizomys pruinosus, assembly GCA_009823505.1. Classification (NCBI taxonomy): domain Eukaryota; kingdom Metazoa; phylum Chordata; class Mammalia; order Rodentia; family Spalacidae; genus Rhizomys; species Rhizomys pruinosus. The sequence continues at coordinate 294,953 of VZQC01012434.1, forward strand.
TCAGGTTAATAACTCCTAAGCTGTCCCTCTGCTAAGCCTGTCCCTATGCTATTTACATATCTAAAGATTGAGGATTCCCAAAAGTAGACAGGCCAAAGTTGTTTGTAGTCTTGGAACGATCCAACTTGTCTTGCTATTAAGGACTTTGGAAAAATAATAATTATTCATAATCATAACAATTATAACCATTATTAATTATTATTAATTATTAACCATTATTAGTCACAACAATCATTAATTATGAATTATAATTGTCAAAAATAGCAGCCAACAATGAACAATTTACCATTAGACTGAATTTCTATCAATTATTTTTAATAATTATATTCAATAACAATAACTAAAACTATTAATAACAATTACTAATAATAATTAACAATATATCATTAAACTGAATAATATGGATACTATAAACCCAATTAAAAATTGTTAACACTAAGGGGTATATATTAGTCACTTTTCTGTTGCTGTGATAAAGCACCATGACCAAGGAACTTATAATAGGAAGAGTTTATTTGAGCTTATGATTGACGGTTCCAGGGAATTAGAGTCCATTGTGGCAGGAGGTGTGGTGGCTGGAGAGGCATGGCAGCTGGAGCAGCAAGCCGAGGGTCACATCTGGCAAAGAGCACAGGAAGCAGAAAGAGAGCAACTGTAGACCACGAGGCTTGTTAAAACTCACTAAGCCTGCCCCCCAACAACGCATTTCCTCAGCATGGCCACACCTTCTAAGACCTCCAAAAACAGCGCCACCAACTGGAGACAAATGTCTGAATACCTAGAGCCTATGGGGGACACACATTCAAACCACCACAGGGTATAAAGCAAACATTTTCTATGAATTGAATCTATTTTTGTTTATAGTTAGCTAAATAGATTTAAACCTGTAGGACTATAATGAATTAAAAGTGGGAGCTCGCATTCACTCACACATACACATAGCTTGAAGATGGGCTTAAAGAAACATAAAACAGTGTTATTAAAAAAATTTCTTATTTAAATTGAACCAAAATATCAATTATCCTTAAAAATATCCTTAAAAAAATAAGAGAATTTATTGGAGCAAGTTTGTTTTGTTAGAACCTCAAGGCCTGTAAATTCTCCTAGACTTTAAGTTAAATATGCTGAGATGGATTCAAATTACTTAATTGATACAACTTGGTAGGGTGGAGGTTCACAGTCTGTCTCCCAAGTATTGGAATCAAAGCTGCACCTTTAAAACACAATGAACACTGCCCCAGGCTCTTGCCCGAGACTTTATGCTTCCCAGTGATACACAGAATACTGTAAAGCCAGCCCTTTCCCCACCAGCCATCCACTGTTTCCAGAGCAGGAGAGGGGCAAAGAACAAATATTGGACTAGATTAACCAGAGTATCTACAAACAGCTACAAACTGAAAAATGTAACAGCTCCATATTTTGCCTTTAGTCTTTTCCAAGGCAGGGCTTTCTTACAGTCAGAGCAGGCCTGGAGGTCACTCTGTAGACTAGGCAGCCCTGAACTCACAGACATTGGTTGGATTAAAGGCATGGGCCACCACCGGAATTTACAAACTCAATTTGCATCATAGAAGACTGGCCTCTAGGAACACCTCTATGGAATGCTTGCTGCAAAATGCTCTGGGGCATGCCTGTCCTTCCAGCCTCTGTGACCTTTGCCACCTGAACTGTGGCCAGAAGGCGCAAGCCAGGACCCCAGGCTGCAGAGCAGGTTCCAACCACAGTTCAAAACCTCTAGCAAATGGGGAGAGGAAGGGCTCCTCTCACAATTTCTCTGAATACCCACTACCTGGGAAGGCTGGAGAAGCAACAGATGCCCCCAATCCAGGGAAGCCAAAACGGCACCCACGGGCTGCATAATCTTGTGGGTGAAAACCCACAAGAGAATGCAAGCTTCTTAAGGCCTATCAGAGAAAGGGTATCTGGCACACAGGCCAAGTCTCCATCAGCGCCATCCACAGGTTCACCAGCAGAGTCAATAGGAGAATTCCCTCTGTGTTCATCATTAGCCCATGCCTTCACTGATTTGGAGATGCTAAGCTTTCTCCATGTTACAACTTGAAACACAACAGCCACAGCAAACCACAGCACACAGTCAAGAAACACATACCATACATCGCAAAACAATTCCTCCTGGAACATAGCTTCCTTGAAAGTGTTATTTCCGATCTTGCAGAGATTCCAGCTTACCAAACTGATCTCCAAGTCCCACGTTGGGGATACTATCAGGTCCCTCTTTCTTTACAGGGAATCAGGGACTAGATTTTGTAAGGGTTTTATGAAATCTTTAGCTGTCTTATGTTTAATTCCTGTGCCTTGTTTCTTTAAAAGTTCAACTGGTTGCTTTACCAAAAGAGAATGAGAAATACGGCACCCATTTCCAATATGCCCACTCCTTACCTTATCTGAAGTGCTGGCCAGCCTTCTTGAGTGATCCTTCAGCAGTCTTCCCTTCTTTCCCGATCTTGGTGGGACCTCCACTTGTAGCGCCTGCGCTACTGCATTTCCCAAAGGGTCAGGTGAGGGGCTGAGGATTGAAAGAAAGACAGCGGGTCATCTGTGCTCAGGGTATGCCAGATGCCAGTTTATTGAAGAGACAGGGAGCTTTATATACAGGCTTACAGCACAAGTGAAAAAACCAAGGTCAGAGGTTCATGCCCCCAGAAACAGGTGGTTCTCTTGCCTGGGTGGGTCAGGCCTTCTCAGAAGGAGGGTAACAAGATGTTCCAGCAAGATAAGCACTTGGTCAACAAGCTGCTCAGCAGATCCCCTGGGGGCCAGGACCCAGCAATGGCCAGCATTTACAGGGCACACAGATGTCTAGTCCCTCCAGAAACTGTCACTTCCTTCTTACCTGATGTTCCACCTAAGACATTTAAAATGGCCTGCCTAGACACCATCTTCACTGCTGGCTGCCATGCTCCATCGATTTCCAGCCCTGGCTACTTTGGAGGTAAACATTCCCAGAGTGACCTAAGATTGGTGTTTGTTTTTCTCTTATTTGGGGTTTGCACCAGCATAAACCTAACATAAATGCATAAACCTAATAAACACAACCTTAAAGTTTTCTCCATTTTGATGTGCTAGAGTAGTTTTTACTGCATTCTAGCCCCAGTATTAAAAATGTATGCCTAGCATGATGGCACACACCTTTAACCCCAGCACTCAGGAGGCAGAGGCAGGTGGAACTCTAAGATCCAGGCTAGCCTGGTCTACGTAGTGAGTTCCAGGCCTGCTGAGGCTACAGGGAGACCCTGTCTCAAAGCAACAACATGAAACAAAAGTATTAGGTTATAAAAAGGCAAGCACCCCCAGACCCCAGATAAAAAGGCACATGCAGCTTAAGTTACTCTAGGGACATGATTTACTTCCATGTGGGCTGCCAGAGTGGGCCACCAGCAGACATGTGGTGGAACCAGAGAAGCATGGCAGGGGCAAGATGACGCCTGGGGCCCACCCACTTATAGCCATGGGGAGGGACCTCAGGTACAGAGGAAGCAGTCAGAAGATTGACAACCTCTGGAGGAAGTGGGCATCTGTGTGACCCTTGGGATTCCAGGAAGCCCAGACCTAACACAAAGTATTCAACAAACAGGGGCTTGTGTCCTGACAACCAAAGGAGAGCCTACAATTTACAGGATTTCAGTGCTGGTGGTGTGTAGGAATGAGGCTTCACTTGGCTAGAGAATCATAGGGGAGGGGGGTTTGGCATTACTACCCCAATTACCTTGGTGAAGGCAGGGCGAGGCTGACCCCTGCTCACCAATGTGAGAAATCATGCCTTGCAGCTTTGCTTTGAAGTTCCGGGAAGAGAAGTGTGTCACATTTCTGCACTATCTCAGAAGCCCTATCTCAGGAGCCCATCTTAGTTTCATTAGCCTGGTGGAGCCATGGTGGCTCATACCTTCCACAGACACTGAGAAACTCCCATGCACCTCCTCACCCCCATTCTTGCCTCAAAAGCCTGGTAATGTTAATATAAAAGCCCCCTGACTCCTGCTAATAAATGAGTTGTTTCCTCTCTTGGAAATTTTCCTGGGTCTTTCTTGGGTCTGTATCTCTCTCTTTCTCTTGGGCTCTGGGAATCTTCCCCCTCCCCCTCTCTGCTTCTGCTGGAGTCTCAGGGCCACCAGCTGGATGCATACTGAGAAACTGGCAACTCACTCATGGAACTCGGAGGAAGTGATAGTGGTAGTGGTGGTGATGGTATATGCATGTGCATGTGTGTGGGTGTGTACATATTCATATGTATGTGCAGACATGTATTTCTTGTACAAGCATACATGTATGCACATGCATGAGGAGGCCAGAGGTCAACATCAGGTTTACCTTCATAGCTCTCCGATGTATAATTTTTGAAACAGGGTCTCACTGACCCTCAGACTCACTGATAGGAATCCTTCTGTCTCTGCCTCCCCAGGGCTGAGGTCACAGATGTGTTAGCTGGGTGCTGGAGACATGGACTTGGGTGTTCACACTTCCTCAGTGAGGACTTTACTAGCTAAGATATCTCCTAGCCATGAAACAACAGTTCTTACTGAGGGTTTCTCAGACCCTTATCGTGAATTTTGAATATTGAAGAATGGAGCAAGGAATGCATCCTTCCCCATAAGATACCGTATAGATACCATGTTTTACTCTGGGTAAAAGTTACTCTAAAATAGTGGGGCAAAAGGTTTGGAACAACAATTCCAAATCTGATTCTTTCATTAGACCCTAATCCTAGTCAGCACATTGACAAGTCTCAGGTGAGAAGATACAGCACCAGCCTCTCCACTCCTGCTATGGACTCTGTGTCCCCAGCCTGCCTGCTCCCTTGGGTCACATGCTCCTAGCTGATGAGGCCTCCTTGGAGCCTGGGCATGCTTGGGACACTTCACACAGTGGCTCTGCCTCCATGTGAGACTTCTGAGCATTGCCAAGCCAGCACTGGGTAGGCAGCAGGGAGAGGCTGAGGAGCAGAGTACATGGGGACACCAAGGTCCCCACTGCCACCTGTCCCCCGCCCTCCAGAACCCCCATGATGGCCTTTAGGAGGACACGGTATCCAGTGTAAGATACCTGCGACAGAAGCCTCATGTACCTCATTGCCCTGGGACTCCAAATTCTCCTTAACATGTCTCCTGAGTTGCTGCCTCAGCCTCCCCATGGTTGGTGGCTGCTCTGCAACCTCCCCTACTGGCCTCCACCTTAGCCCCACTGTTCCCCCTACCCTGAGGAAATCAGGTCCTTGATTAGCAACAGTGATTATCCTAGCAAGAGGTGCACACACAGCTGTGTGGACTTGCCTGATATGGAAATAATTAAGACCACCTTTACTTAACCTTGCAGTCAAAAAGGTTACTGTTTATAATGGAAACAAGCTCACAGAGCCATGTGCTTCTCTTGAGACTTGGGCACCTGACCTTAATTCCTCAGGACCCCCCTTGCCCTCCACCCAGGATAGCAGATGAATGTGGTTGTGCTTGGTTGGCATATCAAAGTGCTGCAAGCAGGGAGTCTTTCTCATTTAAAGCAGTGAGAATCATTGAGAAGTCTGCTTGATGTTGTGTGTGAGATATTTTAGACTCTGGTATCAAAGGGCAAGATTCTCTGATGAAATGGAGGTGGATCCTAGCTTCTGTTCCCCAACTGATGTTGCAAGTGCTGGTTCAGTGAAAGTGTGAGTGAAGCCTGGCTTGGGAGCATCAGAAGGGACAGGTGGTTCTTGGAGTTCAGGTCCACTCTTGCCCTTAAATGCTTAGAGTCAGGCTGTTTATTTAGGCATAACTGTAATGTGACTTAGAAATGCAGACTCAATATGGCAGCTCACAAGGAAGCAGGTGCATTCTGAGCAGCTAAAACAAGGCTGGGGAGGGGGACTTAGGGGCCCCCAAGAGAGGTGGGAAGTGTCCTAGGTGGTCCTAGGGCACCTACATCCTTACTGATTGCAATTCAGCTCTACAGATGTTACCTGAGGTCAAGGATAACTCTGGTGTCCACTGAACCTCCCTCCCACTGGACCCAGGTACAGACCTTGACTGCTGGCCCTAGGGAACTGTGGGTGGACCGTGGGTAGACCACAGGTGGCATAAGGTGGTTCTCTGAGAACATCTTACCAGGTGGGTGACTGGGGTTCTCCCCACTTTGGCATGGGGGACTCCAACTGCACAGCAGCAGAGGTGTTGCAACCTTCCAGCCCACAAGACCAGGAGTGCCTGGAGCCCTAGGGTGTGGTTTCCAAGAGCCTAGGGGATTGGAGCAGGCTTGGGTGTTGTAAGGCTTTGGCCATTGGGTGAGCTATTTACTGGTTGGAATAGGGGTGCTGCTCTGTACAGTGTTAAGATAGAGGTCAGATTTTGGAGCTTAAACTACCCACCTGTACACCAGTTAAGAAGTCAACAAAAACACGGAAGAACATAACCAAGATCAGTTGTAGCTCAACAAAGAAACACCTAAGCTTCACATTAGAACCACACCCAACAAAAGCTACCCAAATGCCTAAAGCTCAAAGAAAAAATAACATATAAAACCCCTAATGAACCCCCAACAAATACTAGCAACCCTATTAAAGAAGCCTATAGTGAAGACTCCTTAGATACAACTCAGGATAAAGGTCTTTTTAAAAAAAGCCAATTTTTATTCAAACTTTGTGCATTTCATACAAAATTTCCAATCAAATCTAGATCCGTGCTCCTTCCTTGCCACCCACCCCACCAGAGCTCATGCATTCTGCCAAACATGTTTTTCATCTTTTCTCAGTCTCTTTTAAAATTTTTGATGCAAAAGTTTCCTGTTTTGAGCCTGGCTTGAGTGGTAATTCCAACTCAGGCCCTTAGCCTGGACACACAAAACACATGTTCCACTCTTACCTGTGACTTCCCACCTGCCCAGAGACTACTGAATCCTGGACAGGAATTTCAGGCTGATGGCTGATGGCCTATTTCAGCCTATGTCCACTCACAACCCCAACTACCCAATTCTTTGACCCAGGCTTTTTGTTGTTGTTATCATTATTATTATTATCATTGTCCTTCCAATTTGCATCACATACATCATAGGTTTTAACATCTTCAGTTTATGATTTTTTTTTCTTTATTAGGCTGAAAGATGTCAAGTTTGAAGGCTCTTCCTTGGCAAGCCCAAACCACCATCAGTTCTGCCCTTGTGCTCCACACTGGGGTCTTCCCTTCCCATGGTCACCAAATGAGGTGCAGTAAGCCCCACGTCCTGTCTTGATCTTCCTGTACTGGTCTCCATGATACAGCCTGGTTAGTCCAACAATGGCAGACTCTACTCTGAAGAGGCTGAAACCCCAGTAGTAGCTCAGTCCACAAGCTGAATGTCTCAGCAGTCCCCATCTGGCACTGAAGGTTTGGAGGATTCCTGAAGAGACATGAGTCTTCAGTCCATATTGGAAGGTTGAAAAGCTGTGTCTCATGTCTTTGAAAGATGGCAAAAGCAGTGGCAGCCACAGGGTAGCTGCAGAAAGATCTTAAAAAAAAAACAATTATAAACATGATTAAAGAAATTAAGGAGTTGAAGGAATTTAAAGAGCACATAAAGAAGTCAAAGACTTAAAAGAAGATAGGCATAAATTAAAAAAAGGACAATGGAAACTGGGGAATGAAATTACAAAAGCTACAGGAAATTCAAGTTGAAATGAAAAGGAAATGCAACAATCCACAAACCACTTGGAAAGGATGGGAGAAACTCTTAATAACAGAATGGATGAAGTAGAAAATAGAATATTGTAGGAAGATTTCTTTTTATGCTGAACAGGACCACACAGCCCTGCTAAGGGAAGGGGAACACAGTGCTTGCTTTGCGGACACTGTGGGGAACTGACCCCTCAGCACAGAGGACAGCTGGCTACTTCCCATAGCCTGGCTTGAGTGGTAATTCCAACTCAGGCCCTTAGCCTGGACACACAAAACACATGTTCCACTCTTACCTGTGACTTCCCACCTGCCCAGAGACTACTGAATCCTGGACAGGAATTTCAGGCTGATGGCTGATGGCCTATTTCAGCCCATGTCCACTCACAACCCCAACTACCCAGATTGGTAGTCCTGGAGGGGACCTTTTTCCAATCCACTGGCTACTCAAATGAAATGCAGGCCTACCTTTGCCTGTATGTGTGCAATAATTAATAAAAGATATCAGCCGGGAATTCCATGATAATGTTACTATGAAATTCAAATTTATTCCTTGATACAGCCTATTTTTATAAACTAAATGACATCAGTTCCCAGAGCCAATCGCAGTCTCCCCCAACTCCACACCACTGCACACTGTTGCCCCACCCAGCATCACGCACCTAGGTCACATCGCTTGCCCCTCCTTGGGGCAGGGTCAGATCCTCTGGCCACGAGTTGCCCTGAGGCATGCTAGCTGAAAGCTAGCCTGCAATTTAAACTGATTTAAACTGGATCTTCCCACAGAATATCAAGATTAGAAGACAATATGGAAGAACTGGATAGATTATGAAAAGTTTAAAAAAAAAATCACAAGAATGGAATAACCAGGAACTCTGGGACACTATGAAAAGACCAAATTTAGTTGGGCGTGGTGGTGCATGCCTTTAATCCTAGCACTTGGGAGGCAGAGGCAGGTGGATCTTTGTGAGTTCAAGGCCAGCCTGGTCTACAGAGTGAATTCCAGGACAGCTGGGGCTACAGGGAGACCCTGTCTTGAAAAGACCAAAAAAAAAAGACCAAATTTGTGAATCATAGGGCTAGAAGAGGAAGAAAATTCACAGGATAGTGGTACTGCCCATATTTTCAACAGAATTTTAGAGAAAAATATTCCCAACTTAAAGAAAGAGCAGAATGTGCAGTGGTTAGATCAGGGACTTGCCAGGACCATCTGAAGCACAGCTCTGTTCACAATAGCAAAAAGCTGGAACCAACCTGAAAGCCTCTCAAATAACAAGTGGATAGAGAAAATGTGCTACATCTACACAATGGAGTTCTATGTAGCAGTAAAAAAAGACAACATCATGAACTTTGCAGGTAAATGGATGGAACTGGAAGATATTATGTTAAGTGAAGTAACACAGTCCCAGAAAAACAAACAACGAACGGTATCCCTGATCTGTGGATGCTAGCCCCAATAACCTAGTTGTAAACATTTCTTGTTGGGAGTGATGCATATTGGAAAGAACAACACCACCACCAACAACAGAAAAAACTGCATCAAAAAACTGACTGAAAGGGTGAATCTGGTGGGGTGAAGGGGTTGGGAGGGGGACATGGGTCTAGATTTGATTTGTAACATAATCTTGTACAAAAATATATGTAAAACAATAAATTAAAAAAATATAATATAAAATAAAAACAAATTTATGTAAAAAAAGAAAAAAAAACACTTCAATATGCCAAATACTACATAAAAAATTAAAATAAAATAAAAAGTAAAACAGAGAAAAATGAAAATAACAAAAAGAGAAAGAGCTACCTGCACTAATAAAAGAACACCAAGTAGACAGAGCCAGAAAAGAGACTCCCCACACCATATCATAGTGAAGATGCTAGATATTCAAAGCAAATAGAAAATGCAAAAGACAAATAAGTCACTTATAAGGGAATACCTATTATAATTACAGCTGATTTTTCTTGCAAACAAAGAAAGCCAGAAGAGCTTGGTCTAAAGTATTCCCAGTTCTTTTTTTTGTGGTAACCAACTATACATAATAAGTTTATTTTGGACATGGTGGTCTAGAAAATTATTTGACTATGAAATAGTATATGATACATAACTTCCTTCTGTAGAATAAAATGCTCACTCTTTTTTTTTCCCGAAAATTCAGTGATTTCATTTTATGCATTTTATAGCAGAGTTAAACAAGGCCTAGAAAAATTAAAATCATGCAGTTTTAATTACCATGGCCAACTATTTCCAATTAGCTTTCCAGGAAACCGTTCTGCACCACAATCTCTTCAATGCAATCTTTATTTCGGCATTTCTCAAGGTATAAATCATAGGATTTAACATGGGAATGACGATGGTATAAAATACAGCCACCATCTTATCCTCTGTAAAGGTAATATCAGGGTGCATGTACATGAAAATACAGGGAGCAAAAAAGATGACAATCACAGTGATGTGTGCACCACATATGGACAGAGCTTTGCGCCTGCCTCCTGCAGACTGCTTTCTCAGAGATAGCAGAATGACAGTGTAGGAGAATAGCAAGATGACAAAAACACCCAGAGAAACAGTACCACTGTTAGCTGTCACAACATCACCATTATACAAGGCAAGTTTCAACACAGGGTGCATATCACAAAAGTAGTGATCAATCTCATTGGGTCCACAGAAGGGGAGCTGGAGCTCCATGGCCACTGGAATAAATGTAAGAATCCACCCACCCATGTTCCCAGCAACAGTTTATTGCACCTCTCCCTGTCCATGATATTCATGTAGTGGAGGGGTTTACACAATGATCATATGCCATTACAATAAGGATGAAGATCTCAGTACATGCAAAGAAATGAACCCCAAAGAGCTGCACTATGAACTCCCCCTATAGGAGATTGTTTTCTTCTTTACTAAAGGTCAGCAATAAGCTTGGATGTTGTGGAGGAAGAGAAGCATATGTCAACAAAAGATAAGGAATTCAGAAAGAAATACCTAGGCAACCTCGGAAGATTCCCTATGCAGATGGTCAGCATGAAGAGAAGGTTCCCAAGAACAATGACGGTGTAGAAGAAGAACACCACAAAGCACACTTCCTCAACCTCCAGGTTCTGAAAAAGGCCCAGGAAAATGAACTCAGTTACTTTTTCCATGGAAGGAATTTAATTTCCAATTGAATTACCTCCAAACAGGCAACTTGTTCACTTCAGATAATATAGCAAAGTTCACAGAAATAAAATAAATCCTGAGTCACACATCTCACCATAGGCTTTAAGTATTCAGACATTTTGTCTCCAGTTGGTGGCACTGTTCTTGGAGGTCTTAGAAGGTGTGGCCATGCTGGAGGAAGTACGTCATTGGGGGCAGACTTAGCGAGTTTAACAAGCCTTGTGGTCTCCAGTCTCTCTGCTTCCTGTGCTCATTGCTCTGAAGATAATTTTGATCCAAATGTCTAGAGAATTAAAGTTTTTCCAGTTCTACAGGACTATAGATGTCAACCCAGATTATTACATCCTGCAAAAATGTCTATTATAATTGAAGGAGAGAGGAAAACATTCCACGACATAAATAAGTTGAAAGAATTCTTGTCCAGAAAGAGAATATTCAAAGCTATACAAAGTGCCGAGGGCAGGGATGACTATAATCAACCAGCACCAGAAAATAAATGATACTAATACTAATAAATGATAGCTTTAGTGTCAACTTGACACACCTGGGTTGAGGGAGCCTCAATTGGGGAATTGGCTCCATTGGATTGGCCATTGGCCACATCTGTGGAGTATTGTCTTAATTGTTGGGCAAGGTGGGAGGGCCCAGCCCACTACGGGTGGTGCCATCCTGAGCAGGATGTTGTGTACAGTATAAGAAGGCAGGCTGGGCATTGGCCAGGGAAACAAGCCAGTGAACATCATTCCTCCATGGCCTGTGCTTCAGCTCCTGCTTCCAGGTTCCTGCCCTGAGTTCCTACCTTGGGCTCCCTAAGTGATGAACTGTGACCCAGGAGATGTAAGCTGAATAAACCCTTTCCTCCCCAAGTCGGTGCTGGTCAGAGTGTTTTGTCACAGCAATGGAGGACAAACCAGAACACTATGGAAATATAAACACAGGACAAAAATGCACCAGAAATCAAAATGACTTGAACTAATATAATTCTCTCATCACTAACTCTAAATATTAATGGACTGAATTCTCCAATCAAGAGACATAGACTGGTAGAATGGATGAAGAAACAAAACATATATTTTTGTTGTCTGAAAGAAACACACCATGATGAAGTTCATTACTGTGGTGGTTTGAATGAGTGTCCCCCATAGGCTTTAAGTATTCAGATATTCTGTCTCCAGTTGGTGGCACTGTTTTGGGAGGTCTTAGAAGGTGTGGCCGTGCTAGAGGAAGTATGTCACTCGGGGCAGGCTTAGTGAGTTTAACAAGCCTCGTGGTCTCCAGTTGTTCTCTCTTCTTCCTGTGCTCATTGTGAGATGGGACCCTTGGCATGTTGCTCCAGCTCCAGCTGCCATGCCTCCCGCCACAATGGACTCTAATTCCCTGGAACCATCAATTGTAAGCTCAAATAAACTCTTCCTTTTATAAGTTCCTTTGGTCATGGTGTTTTATCACAGCAACAAAAAAAGTGACTAATACAATTACAGTTTTATCAAAGGAACAATTAACCAAGTTGATATCATAATCCTTAATTTAATGTACACCAAATTCAGGTGTACTGATCTTTATAAACACAATTTTATAGGACTTGATGGCACAGATTGACTCTAGCACACTAGTACCAGGGGACTTTAATACCCCACTTCGTCCATTAGATGGGTCAACTGGACAAAAAATAGAGAAACATCAACTCAACAATATGATATACCAAATAATGCAACTACAAAGATACATAATCATTTTATTGCACTACCAAGCACATATGCCCTCTCCCTACATATTGGTTACACCCCTTTGAAACTTGAGGCAAAGTTTTTGGTAACCTGCTCACTGACAAATAAATGGCCATCAATATACTAAGATGGATAAACCACAATATTGTTCTTGATCTACAAGGATGGTAGTTAACTCAAAGTAATGATTATTTCTGCCCCAATTCCAAGAAATCCTCTCTGACTCTCCTGGCTCTGCACTTCTTGACTTCAGTACCCTCCAGACAATAAGTAAATGCCCACTAAATTGCACTCTAGACTTCCGAATTCTTAAATATCTTAAAAACTGTTGCCAAAGTACCTGGCAAATGGTCCTCGTTAGAAGTCCTCTTTCCCCTGGGGGTTGTGGTGCATGCCTTTAATCCTAGCACTTGGGAGGCAGAGGCAGGCGGATCTTTGTGATTTCAAGGCCAGCCAGGTCTACAGAGTGAGTTCCAGGACAGCTGGGGCAACAGGGAGACCCTGTCTGGAAAAGACCAAAAAAAAAAAAAAATCCCCTTTCCAGCAACAGCTTGTATCTAGGACATTGCTTCATTTTCCCAGTTGCAACAGGTGGTTGCAAATGGGCTCATTTGGTTTGAGACCATTCATTCCTTTGCTTTTGTGGTGGTTTGAATGAGAGTGTCCCCCCCTAGGCTTTAAGTATTCAGACATTTTGTCTCCAGTTGGTGGCACTGTTCTTGGAGGTCTTAGAAGGTGTGGCCATGCTGGAGGAAGTACATCATTGGGGGCAGACTTAGCGAGTTTAACAAGCCTTGTGGTCTCCAGTCTCTCTGCTTCCTGTGCTCATTGCAAGAAGTGACCCTTGGCTTGCTGCTCCAGCCCCGGCCACCATGCTTCCTGCCACAATGGACTCTAATTCCCTGGAACCGTCAATCATAAGCTCAAATAAACTCTTCCTTTAATAAGTTCCCTTGGTCATGTTGGTTTTATCACAGCAACAGAAAAGTGACTAATATGTTATTTGGTACCAGAGAGTGGGGTGTTGGCTGTGAAGAACCTGACCATGTGGATGTTTGGAGAAATGTGGAAGACTTTGGAACTTTGGGCTAGAAAAGCTGTTGACTACAGTAAGCAGAGCTTAAGGGGCCATTCTAGTAGAAGCCTAGAAGAAAGCATTGCTGCAAAAAATGTAGTTCCAGAGGAAAATAAAGACTTAGGCAGAAACTGGGGTATTTTGATAAAGAGTCTGGCAGCAGTTTGCCCACAGCCCAAATGCTTTCCTGATGAAAAGCAATGNCTGGGGCAACAGGGAGACCCGGTCAGAAAAAGACCAAAAAAAAAAAAAAAATCCCCTTTCCAGCAACAGCTTGTATCTAGGACATTGCTTCATTTTCCCAGTTGCAACAGGTGGTTGCAAATGGGCTCATTTGGTTTGAGACCATTCATTCCTTTGCTTTTGTGGTGGTTTGAATGAGAGTGTCCCCCCCTAGGCTTTAAGTATTCAGACATTTTGTCTCCAGTTGGTGGCACTGTTCTTGGAGGTCTTAGAAGGTGTGGCCGTGCTGGAGGAAGTACGTCATTGGGGGCAGGCTTAGTGAGTTTAACAAGCCTTGCCATCTCCAGCCTCTCTCTCTCTCTTCTTCCTGTGCTCATTTCGAGATGTGACCCTCGGCTTGCTGCTCCAGCCCAGCCACAATGCTTCCCACCACAATGGACTCTAATTCCCTGGAACTGTCAATCATAAGCTCAAATAAACTCTTCCTTTTATAAGTTCCCTTGCTCATGGTGATTTTATCACAGCAACAGAACAGTGACTAATACAGCTTTTCTTTTGGGGGTTTCCACATCCATTCCCTTCCATTTCATTGTTTGTTTAATTCACTACAAATTTGTTTCCAGGTTCTCTGTCTCCCAAGGATCATCCTCAGTTCTGAACATACCAGATTCCAGCCTGACAAACCTCAATCTCCCCTTCACCCCTGGCATCACCGACACCCCAAACCTCCACTCTATGTCTCTCCTCTCCAGGTTTTTCCTCTCCAGCTACTGACCATGTATGACCATCATTTTCTAATGTCATTTAAAACTCACTGTAATGTCATGTCTTTATATGTTTCCACATGTTAACATCTAACTTATTTCCATGCATAGAAACTGAAGAGAGATCTCATGTAATTATATCATCTTTGTCTTGTCTCAAAGCAATTTTAAGCTATGGCCACCAAGTTTTCTTTTTTCATTGTGTGCACAAAAATTACTAGTTTTTATTCTGGCATGCCTAATGAGAAATATAAATATTTTAATTGTATAACCCGGGTACACTAAAAAATATCTTTAACATCTATTCTTCTACAAAAGTACTACTTGTTTATTCATGCATGCTCAACTAAAGTCCTAGGCAATAGAATCTGCAACCATCATATGACCAGTCTATTTTAATGCAAAATTATATGTGTTTCCATAACAGTTTTTAAGCTTTACTTATTTTTAATTTTTAATCTGAAGTCCTGCTATTTCCTTTGGTGTCCAAGTTGTCTCCCAGCACCTGGGGGGCAGAGGCATGTGTATATCTTGGTTTGGTTTGGGTGGAGATCTTTGAAGCTTGGGAATTCCCAAGCATGGTCATTGTGCTTTTGTTTCTCTGGGTGGGGACCAATTTGGGTTCTTGCACTTGGGTAACTGATACCAGAATGGCCTGGGGCCAGCCCTGTTTCTTGCCTCCAGGGGTGGGAGAGGGCAGCCTGGGACAGCTAGTGGGCTTTACTGTGTTCCTGCAGTGATTTCCTATGTGTTTCCCTCACCATCCCCCTTGCTCCTCAAAGGAAGCAAACATAACTTCCTGGGCCTGAACTGCTGTCCTGCTGATCTGGCCACTCCTGAGAGTTCTCCAGCTCATTGTAGTGGGCCACACCTTTAATCCTAGCATGACTTCAATCCCAACATAGCAGAGGCTTTTAGGTTAAGATTGGAAATAGAGATTTCTGAACAAAATGGAATTTATCTTGGAATTCTTTTGGCAGAAGCACTTAAAAGCAGTTACCTGACAGGCTTGAGTCCTGCTGTCTCTCACAGACCTGTGAAAGTTGGGACTGTCCTTTGATCTCTCAGGAAAAAACTTTTATCTGGATTTTATCCTGAGGTTCCCTCATCCCAATTACCTGCTACAGTCCCCAATTGTGTGTACTGTCCTGGCCCATGCCTGGGTTAATATATAAGCCTTGAGTTCCAACATTAAAAATTGAGTCTATTCCCTCAGGCCTTCTCTGAGTCCATGTATGTATGTCTGCCTGTATGTCTGTCTTTATTTCCTCAGGTAAAATCCCTGGCTGTCCCTCCCTTCTCTTTGCTGGACTTAAGCCAAGGGAGGAAGAACAACAAACAGTATGTGGATGTCAGCCATGCTTGTACAAAGGACTACTCATATGATGATAAACTCCAAAATATCTGGCTCATCTCTTATTAAGTTGGAATCCCAGTTAGGGGATATTTACCACATTTCTGAAAATGCTCTAAAGTTTTTGTTTTAAAACTAGTTTGTCAGGGCTGGAGAGATGGCCTAGTGGTTAAGAGCGCTGACTGCTCTTGCAGAGGACCCTGGTTTGATCCACAGCACCCACATGGTGGCTGAAAACTGTCTTTAACTCCAGTTCCAGGGGAATTCAACACCCTCTTCTGACCTCGGCATTGCATGACATGGGTACACAAACCTACATGCAGACAGTACATTCATACACATATGGAGAAAAAAACCTAGTTTGTCATGCAAACTGTATATCTAGTCAAGGTTTATTTAAGAGTGTTAATTTTTTGCCCAAGCTTTATCTCACTTCAAGGTTTAGAAAAGGATAAGATATACAGAGTTGTTGTTAATTTTCAGTCCACTCCTGGCTTGTACTGGACTCCCTGTTACAGATTATAAATTAAATGGGCATAGACAAGTGGGTTACCTCTGGCTACTGAAAGATGTACTTTATGCTTCTTGGTATCAGGCAAGTGTTACTTTTGATGTTTCCTTTGATCTAACAGTATCATTTGGCTCAAAAGAAGCTAGGTTCTACCTCCCTGAGCAAGCTGCATACAGTCTAGAAGAAGACAGTTTGGATGGGTTTGGTAATCCCTATCAGGTTATTTCCTGTCTTTAGGTATGTGATACAACTCCTGCCTTTCTAGAAGAACTATAAATCAGGATATAGGGGTCTAGGAAAGAAAGAGACATCCTGTTTGTAGTAAATTGTAGTAAACAGTTTACTGAAATTATTTAATTCTCTCCCATGGGCTTTACCTACTTAACCTATGGTGTTAAATCTCTCTTCCAGTCAGTGTTATGCAAGGCTGCTTGGGCTTTTGTCCAAGCCTTTTCTAAAATATTATACAGTAATTAAAATTACCAGGATGATGTAACTTAACATTTCTGGATGCTTAGCGACCATACATAATGCCCATACCAATTTGGTTGAGGGACTTAAGGGATAACTTTGTTCCTTGCCCTCAGAGTCAACTAGGCTCCAGGGCACTATACTTATGGGGACATCTCTTGAAATGTCCTGCAAATGTGAGTTACCAGTATTCCTGTGCAGGGAGGTCTTGAAGTTCCACTAATGAGACTTCAGCCAATGTCAAGTCTATAAAAAAAGAGAAGCCTGATCGAACAGGACCTGATTTTGTCTGGAAATGGATGGCACTGGTGAATGAAAAGGCAAAAGAAGCCAGGGGTTCCTTTCCCCCACCCCAACCCGAGGACCAGATCCTCAACTGACCTTGAGAAAACAAAAACCTTGGTTAATTTGAGCTAACTGTGTGGCCTTAAGCATCCCAAAGGAAAGAATGAGCAGAAATAAATAATTAGTAAGGCCTGAGAAATTGTACTTCAGCTATAAAACTTTAGAACTTAGTAAAAAGACAAACAGTAGATAGTTTCTTGAGTTTCTTAGCAGCCTGGTCTTTGCCAAAGGCTGGAAATGCCAAAAATTGAGATTCCCCCATCCCCTGGCCTCAGAGTGGGGAATCCTGGACAGCATAACCCCCATGGCTGTATCCCCTAATTGGACCCCTAAGGAATACTATGCCTATCCCTCATCCTAGAAATAGCTTGTTGCCTTATCTGGTGCTTTCAAGACCCTATCCAACAACTGAACTGTACCAGTTTTAATCAGTTTTTGCTTGCTCTCCCTTCAGACAAATACAAACTCATTCCTGCTGACAATGGCTATACCCAGGTATAAAGCATCTCACCTTCTTGTGTCATTAGGCCCCCTTTCATTTTCCCCCATCAGCTTGAAGTAGCTAGAATGAAAAACATTGCCCCCATCCCTATGACACAAAAGGTGTAAGGTCATAAGCCCACCTAAATTGGGGTTTTTTTCAGGAAGCCAAATGAGGTAGAAGGTCAGAGAAAATTGCTCCAATCAGGCTCCTACTGATACCAGTCACAAGCCTCAGTTTATCTCCAGATGCTTCTACTGATCCCAGCCACAGAACCACCTACACCCATTCCCCTACTTTCCACACCCATTTCATTGTAAGCCCACTTCCTTGTGTGCTTGGGTATAAAAACTGCCACTTTGGGACATTCCGCTTGCTGATCATCCTAAATCCTGATTTAGGCAGGCCAGTCCCTGCCCAATAAACCCGACTTCCTTCATCGGAGTCCGGACTCTCTCCCCTTGCACTGGGTCTCCCCTCTACCTGAACCTAACAGAAGTGTGTGCGTGGCGCACCAGTGCTGCAGGTGAGAGCAGAGGAAGGTGGATTCTCAAGGTTTGGTGGCCAGCCTAGCTTACTTAGTGATCATCAGGCCACTGAGAAAACACTCTGTCTCCAAAGCAAGGAGGACAGCTCCTGAGGATGATACCTGAGGTTTGTCATAACCTCTGGCCTCTTCTCGCACAGATACACATGTACACACACACACACACACACACACACACACACACACACCATAAAGTCTTCCTTGGGAGCATGCAGCACCAGGAGAGAGACCAACCGATCTGTTACCAACCTTCCTGGACCAGGATCCACATAGGAACAGAAGCTCAAGACAGAGCGATCGATGGGCACTGGCTGGGAGCAAAGTACTCCAACGTTACAACCTGTGGGACTTGGTCCACTGTCCTCTATCAGTTTAAAAGTTAGGAACTCTTTTCTGATATAAGGGGTGTGGGAGGCCATTGTGAAACAAACCAGCCAGCTAGGAGGGGAGTCCTCACTCAACAAGCGGCAGGGATAGCATCTTACCACCTTCCCATGTCCCTGGGTCAGAAGAGGGACATGATCCCATCCAGCTCCAACCTACCACACTGGCTAGTGGGACCCAGCTCAAAGTGCCAGAGTTGCAGAGAGAGGTGCCCAGGCACATTCCGAGGCTGTGTTTTGGAACCCCAATGTTCCTGGCATCTCCTGCAGCCACTGCTTCCAGACAGATGCTGGGGCCTGGTGTTTTTCTCAGCCCCCTGTAAAGGCTGGGGTCACACATCAGCAAAAGCTGAAGTGACCAATGAGGGGCGACTGTGGTAAGGTACACAAGATGCTGGGATGAAGATGTCACCCAAGGCTTGGCCAAGCAATGTATGCTAATACATTATAAGAAAAACCCTGAGAACTGAGTTCTGAAAACGTCCTGCCATCACCTCAAAGAACACTAAAGCTTCTTCACAAACATCTTGCACTATCTCTGATAAGCCTATCCTGTAGAGTGAACAGAACGTATTATTTACACCTGAAACTGAGACACACTGGTGATAGCCTGTGGCCTCTCTTCATCTCTGTGTCTCAGGTCTATCATGGTGGGAACAGGAAGCAAGCCGTGGAGTCTGTCTGCACACGTTAGCACTGGTCACCGAGTTAGCAGCTCTGAAGGAGGAGACAGATCCCAGCTCTCTGGGTCCCTCCCCTTGCCCTGCCAGGTCAGGGTTCTTGGGGAGGATGTCTGTGTGTGCTGCAAATTAGTAAACAATGCTACCTGCTGAATTTGTGGACAACACAGTGATGGGGATGCTCCAATTTCTGTGGCTGGAATTATTGAGTAAAATCTGGGTAAGAGAATTAATCAAAATGAAAACTGAGGCTGAGAGATCAGATGACTATCCCAGGTAAAACAGCATCACAGCTAGCAATAACGTGGGTACGATGGCTATTCTTGGTCAACTAGATGGAAACTGGAATCAGCAGGGAAGAGAGGAGCGTCCTTGAGAATTTCCCCCATCAGACTGGTCTGTAGGCATGTCTGTGGGACATTTCCTTAATCACTAATAGATTTAGGAGGGACCAGCCCACTGTGGTTGGTGCCATCCCTGGGCAGGTGGGTCTGGGCTGGATAAGCAAGCCAGAGGGAGCAAGCCAGTAAGCAGTGTTCCTCCATGGTCTCTGCTTCAGCTCCTGCTTGAGTTCCTGCCCTGGTTCCCTCTAAGATGACCTGGACTGTGATCAAACCCTTTCCTCCCCAAGTTGCCTTTGGTCAGCGTTTCTCACAGCAGCAGAGAGCAATCTAAGACAAGCATAGTAATAAAGCTTATTGCTTTATAATAAAGCAATATAGCTTATTTATTAATATGCCCAATTCCTCTATCACTTTTTGTAACAAACGAGCCCAAAGTCTCAGGGCAAGGAAGGGAGTTCAGCGCATCTCACCCAAAGCAGGAGGGGTGCTGGAGGTAGTTAGCATAGATAAATTTCAACCCTAAAGCCATAATTAGCTGTGGAGAGGGAAGCAAGATGAAATACCTTTAGAGACAGAGATAAGCAGCTAATTACCCTACTTTCATCTGAGGCAAAACATACTAAAAGAGGGTGAAAGCAGTAAGTACACTTTAATTAGAAAGCAGGAAAGCCAAAAAGGGAAAATCAGTACAGAAAATACTGTGGTTTTCTCTGTAGGAGATGTCCCCATCCCAGCTCCCAGGGGAGAGCCCCTCATCCCACCTCCCAGGAGAGACCCCGCACTTTAGCTCTGGTGGGCTCCAAAGCGTTTTCCCCTGTCATGGATGCTCAACAGCCAAGATGGCATCTGGGCAGGCCCTTTTTTCCCAACTCCATCCCCTATCTGTCTGAAGCATTTACAGAAAGTATCATGACGTTCCTTCTCTATTATAACCAAAAGGCTGGACTGTTAGTTTTGGTTCTCCCAAGACCTGGAATTTATGGCCAACATTTACAGGGCACACAGATGTCTAGTTTATGTCTAATTTATTTTTTACATAAATTTTTTTGTACAAGATTATGTTACAAATCGAATCTATACCCATGTCCCCCTCCCAACCCCCCCACCCCACCAGATTCACCCTTTCAGTCAGTTCTTTGATGCAGTCTTTTCTGTTGTCGGTGTTGTTGTTGTTCTTTCCAATATGCTTCACTCCCAACAAGAAATGTTTACAATAGGTTATCTACAGATGAGGGATACCAATCATCATTTGTTTTTCTGGGACTGTGTTACTTCACTTAACATAATATCTTCCAGTTCCATCCATTTACAGCTTCAGCAAAGTGGCAGGATACAAAATTAACCTTAAAAAATCAGTGGCCGGGGCTGGAGGGATGGCCTAGCGGTTAAGAGCGCCGACCGCTCTTGCAGAGGACCCGGGTTCGATCCCCAGCACCCACATGGCGGCTGAGAACCGTCTGCGACTCCGGTTCCAGGAGAACTCCAGTTCCAGGGGAATCCGAGACCCTCTTCTGACCTCCGCGGCATCGCACGACACGGGTGCGCAGACCTGCATGCAGACAATACATTCATACATATAAAAATAAAAATAAATAAATTAAAAAAAAAATCAATGGCCTTTCTTTACACCAAGAACAAGCAACTGGAGAAAGAATTCAAAGAGACCTTCCCACTCACAATAGCCCCCAAAACAATAAGATACCTAGGAACAAACCTAACCAAAGACACCAAAGACCTCTACAACAAAAATTTTAAACCCTTAAAGAAAAAAATTGAAGAAGACCTCAGAAGATGGAAAAACCTCCCATGCTCATGGATTGGGAAAATTAACATTGTAAAAATGTCCATTTTACCAAAACTCTTGTATAGATTTAATGCAATCCCAATCAAAATCCCAAGAGTTTCTTCACAGGCTTGGAAACAAAAGTTCTTAAATTAATTTGGAAAAACAAAAGACCCCGAATAGCCAAATCAACCCTGAGTGAAAAGAGCTACACAGGAGGGATCTCTATACCAGATTTTAAAGTATACTACAGGGCTATAGTCATAAAAACAGCCTGGTACTGGCACAAAAACAGACCTGTTGACCAATGGAACAAAACTGAAGATCCAAATCTGAGCACATACAATTTCAGCCTTCTCATATTTGACAAGGGGGCCAAGAAGACACAATGGAGAAAAGACAACATCTTCAGCAAGTGGTGTTGGCAAAACTGGATCACCACTTGTAGAAGAATGAAATTAAACCCCTACCTCTCACCCTGTACAAAAGTCAACTCCAGATGGATCAAAGACCTCAACGTGAAACCCCAAACTCTGAAGGTGATAGAAGAAAAAGTTGGCAGCAGACTACAAGACATAGGCGTAGGAAAAGACTTCCTAAATCAGACAGCAGCTGCACAAGAATTAAGGTCGACAATTGACAAATGGGACCTCATCAAACTCAAAAGCTTCTGTACATCAAAAGAAACAATCAAGGAAGTGAAGAGAAATCCCACAGAGTGGGAGGAAACCTTCACTGCAGATACATCTGACAAAGCATTGATTTCCAGAATATATAAACTACTCAAAAAACAAAGAAAAAAAAATAATATCTTCCAGTTCCATCCATTTACATGCAAAATTCATGATGTTGTCTTTTTTTACTGCTGCATAGAACTCCACTGTGTAGATGTACCACATTTTCTCTCTTCATTCATCACTTGAGGGGCACTTGGGTTGGTTACAGCTTTTTTGCTATTGTGAACAGAGCTGCAATAAACATAGCTGTGAATATATCTCTGCAGTAAGAAGAGTGTTGTGGGTATATACCCAGGAATTGTATGTCTGTGTCAGGTGTAAATTCATTTTGAGTCTTCCAAGGGTTCTTCACACTGCTTTCCATAGTGGCTGTACAAGTTTACATTCCCACAAGGAATGGATGAGTGTTCCCCTTTCCCCACAACCTCTCCAGCACTCGGTAACATTTGTTTTCTTGATCCTAGCCAGTCTTCTAGGAGTGAGATGATATCTTAAATTGGTTTTAATTTGCATTTCCTTAATTATTAGCAATGATGAACACTTTTTAAGATGTTTTTCAGCCATCCATAATTCCTCATTTGTGAAGTCTATGTTCAGCTCTTTGCTCCATCTATTGAGTGGGTCATTGTTTTCTTTCTTCTTTGTTTTTTGAGTATTTTATATACTCCGGAAATCAATGCTTTGTCAGATGTTTCTGCAGTGAAGTTTTCCTCCCACTCTGCAGGTTTTCTCTTCATTTACTTGATTGTTTCTTTTGATGTACAGAAGCTTTTGAGTTTAGGTGGTTCCAATTGTCAATTGTCAACCTTAATTCCTGCACAGCTGCTGTCTGATTTAGGAAGATTTTTCCTACGCCTATGTCTTGTAGTTTGCTGTCAATTCTTTCTTCTATCACCTTCATAGTTCATCACTTCAAGTTTGAGGTCTTTGATCCTTATGGAGTTGAATTTTATACAGGGTGAGAGTTAGGGGTTTAATTTCATTCTTCTACATGTGGTGATCCAGTTTTGCCAACACCACTTGCTGAAGATTCTGTCTTTCCTACATTGTGTCTTCTTGGTCCCCTTGTCAAATATGAGGTGGTTGATACTGTATGTGCTCAAGTTTGCATCTTCCATTTTGTTCCATTGGTCAACAGGTCTGGTCTTGGTTTTTTTTTTTTTTTGTTTTGTTTTGTTTTTTTTGCCAGCACCAAGCTCTTTTTATGACTATAGCCCTGTAGTATAGTTTGAAGTCTGGTATAGAGATCCCTCCTGTATTGCTCTTTTCACTCAGGGTTGTTTTGGGTATTCAGGGTCTTTTGTTTTTCCTAATGCAATTAAGGACGTTTTTTCCAAGCCTGTGAAGAAACTCTTTGGGATTTTAATTGGGATTGCACTAAATGTGTACAGGACTTTGGGTAGAATGGACATTTTTTACTATATTAATCTTCCCATTTTATGAGCATGGGAGGTTTTTCCACCTTTGATGTCTTTTTCAATTTCCTTCTTCAAGGGTTTAAAATTTTTGTTGTAGAGATCTTTGGTGTCTTTGGTTAGGTTTGTTCCTAGGTATTTTATTGTTTTTGTGGCTATTGTGAGTTGGAAGGTCTCCTTGAATTCCTTCAGTGGTATCACTCTGGGGATGTCCCAGGACACAGATATTAGAAACACAATTGAGAATATATTTAAAGAACTACAAGATTATAAAGAGCAAATCAAAGAACTAAGAAAAGAGAACAAAGAACTCAAGAAGGACCTAGAGAGAGAGAATGACAAACTCCAGAAGGAACTGGAAACAGTGAAATGATCCCATACTGAAAAAGATAAGGAAACCAACCAGCAAAGCAAAGAGCTACAGAAAGAGACTGAGAAGCTACAAAAAGAAGTAGAAATACTAAAGAAATCAGAAAAGGAAATGAAAAAGGAAATCAAACACTCATCCAATCAAGAGGAAAGGAATGGAAAAAGCCTCAGAAGAAGAATGGAGGAAGCAGAACAAAGAATATCAGACCTGGAAGATAACAGAGAACAACTAAAAACTTCAGGAAAGATTATGAAAAATTTAAAAATACACAAAAGTG
>VZQC01012434.1:325158-369439 GCA_009823505.1 Rhizomys pruinosus
CTGGAGCTAGAAGACATGATGCTGAGTGAAGTAACACAGTCCCAGAAAAACAAATGATGAATGGCATCCCTCATCTGTGGATGTGCCAATTACTTAGTTGTAAATATTTCTTGTGCATGGCCCCTTGAGCTTTTGTCCAAGCAGTTGGGAGTGATGCATATTGGAAACAACAACAACAACAACAACAACAACAACAGAAAGGACTGCATCAAAGAACTGACTGAAACAGTGAACTTCTGCTCAAAACAATCAACTTCCACATGGAGAATATTGAGAAAGACTGAGAAAGAGATGAAAAGCATGTTTGACAGAATGCATGAACTCTGGTGGGGTCAGGGGATGGGGGGACACGGGTCTAGATTTGATAAAAAAATATATAAATAAATAAATTAATTTTTAAAAAGATGTAATGACCCTATTCATCTGTTTTTATTTCTTTTACTTTGAAGTCTATTTTGTCTGATATTAAAACAGCAACATCTGCTTTCTTTTTGGTACCATTTGCTTGGAATATGTTTTTCCATCCCTTCACCTTAAGTTTGTGCCTATCCTTGAGATTGAGATGGGTTTCTTGTAGACAGCATGTAGATTTTGTTTTTTACTAATCCAATCTCCCAGTCTATGTCTTTTGATTGGGGGATTTAGTCCATTAATATTTATGGTTATAATTGAAAGATGCATGTTGCTTCCTTTCACGTTATTATCCATTTTCTTTTTTTTTTTTTTTATTAATTTTATTTATTTTTGTATGTGTATGAATGTACTGTCTGCATGCAAGTCTGTGCACCCGTGTCGTGCAATGCCGCGGAGTTCAGAAGAGGGTCTCAGATTCCCCTGGAACTGGAGTTCTCCTGGAATTGGAGCTTCAGACGGTTCTCAGCCGCCATGTGGGTGCTGGGGATCGAACCCGGGTCCTCTGTAAGAGCGGTCGGCGCTCTTAACCGCTAGGCCATCTCTCCAGCCCCTTTTTAGTCTCGGTTTCTACTTCTGCAGTTATGCTTTTATTAGTTTCTCTTTCTAGGTGCTTGGGGATGGTTGTTCTGCTCTTCTGTCCTTTGAATTGCTTCAAGTATTTTCTGAAAAGTTCATTTTCCCTACATGTATTCTATGATCTTGTTTATGTCATGGAAGATTTTTCTCTCTCCTTCTATTATAATTGGCATTTTTGCTGGGTATAGTAACCTGGGTTGGCATCCATAGTCCTTTAACACTGGGAATGCTTTGCTCCACGTTCTTCTTGCTTTCCTGGTTTGTGCGCCAAGAAGTCAGTAGTAATTCTGATGAGTTTCCCCTTATATGTGACTTGTTTTTCTCTTGTGGCTTTCAGAATTTTGTCTTCATTTGGGGCATCTAGCATTTTAACTATGATATGGTGTGGGGAGTGTCTTTTCTGATCTTGTCCGTTTGGAGTTCTGTGCGCTTCTTGTATTTGTATGGGTTTGTCTTTTTTTAGTTTGGAGAAATTTTCATCTACTATTCTGTTGAAGATCTGGTCAATACTATTCTCTTGGGATTCTTCTCCTTCCTTTATTCCTATGATGTGGAGGTTTGATCTTTTCATAGTGTCCCATATTTCCTGGTTGTTCCACTTTTGTGTATTTTTAAATTATTCATAATCTTTATTTGAGCTTTTTAGTTGCTCTGTGTTGTCTTCCAGGTCTGATATTCTTTGTTCTGCTTCCTCCATTCTACTTCTGAGGCTTTTTCCATTCCTTTCCTCTTGATTGGATGAGCGTTCTATTTCCTTTTTCATTTCATCCTGTGATTTCTTTAGTAGTTCCACTTCTTTTTGGAGCTTCTCAATCTCTTCTTGGTTCTCCTTTGCTGGTTGACTTCATTTTTCAGTGTTTCCACTTCCTTCTGAACTTTGTCATTTTCTCCCTCTAGTTCTTTCTGGAGTTTGTCATTCTCTCCTTTTATTTCTTTCTGAAGTTTGTCATTGTCTTCCTCTAGGTCCTTCTTGAGTTTTTCATTCTCTTTCCATAGTTCTCTGACTTGTTCTTTATATTCTTTAATTTCTCAGAATATGTTTTCAATTGTTCCTCTGAGATCTGTGTCTTGAGTCACCCCCAGGGGTATCCCACTGTAGCAGTCTCCTACAGGGTTGGTAGAGCTTGATGCAGAATTATCCTGATGTGCACCTTTCCCATGTTGTCCCACCATCGTGTCCCTGGCATGTGGGTTTCCCTTTTTTTTTTTTTTGCCTGTATTCAGATGTGAATCACGAATGCCTTTTCCCTGTGTTAAAGGCTTGCTTTGCTTTCCTCCTTTATATGCCTTTTTTTTTCCTCCTTGTTTATGTAGTGTTGACTTGTCTAGGTTTCAGGCTTTCAATTTATTTATATATTGGAAGTCTAATTCACTCTTCCCTTTCTGTTCTTAAGGTTCTCTAAAAAAACCACTTAGACACTCAGCAATTCCAATTGGTGCAGGGGAGGGGGATATGCCTGACTTAGCCTGCTCTGTGGTTCAGGTGGTCCTGGCAAGTTTCTGATCTAACCACTGTGCAGTCAAGTCTCACAGTGGCAACAGGCCCACTTTTAATACCAGCTACAAGAGCAACTCCACCCCAACAGCCACAGCAGAAAAGGACTTAACAGGCACACCTTTAATCCCAGCTAGCACAGCGACTCCACCCTGCCAGCCTTGCAAGACAAAGATTTAGCTATCCAAATGAACCTAACGAGTATGTTTTATGTTAAGATATTTCCCACCCCTGACTTGTACTGAAATGCCAGTTACAGCTATTAGATTAAATGGACACAAATCTCTATGTATATGTAAGAAATTTGACCACTAAGTAAAACACCTTTGGAGTGAACAGACAGGCTTTTTCCCAACCCCATGTAAAATATCTCTGAACATCTGGAGAGATTTGGTCATCTAGAACCTACCCCAAGATTTACAAGAACATTTCAAACTTTATACTTTATAGTCATATATTCAAAATAACTGATCTATCTATCTATCTATCTATCTATCTATCTATCAATCTATCTATCTGATAATTACTGAACATATCATAAATTATAACTAGGGGGAATTGATTAGGACATGTCATTTAGTCTCACACTATCAGTTAATAGTCCCCTATGTAAGATTATGATGAATGGCTATCTCCAGAATATAAAATAGTAATATGCTTAAATTAATTAGTAATACAGAATTGTTATTAGGTTTCAACCCACCCCTGACTTGTACTGAAGTCCCAGCCATAGCTATTAGATTAAAGAGACACAAATGTTTTTCATGTTTCCCTGTTTTATACAAGTGATAATTCTGGCATTCTTTTTTTATATATAATGAGATAATTTGGCTCAGGAAAAGCTGGGTTCTACCTCCTCGAACCAGCAGTATGCAGTCCAGAGGGAGACCGGCTGAAGGGGTGTGGTAAGCCCCTGCAGCTTTGTTCCTGTTTCTAGGTATGTGATGCAACTCCTCCTTTCTGGAAAACTATAAATCACAATTAGTGGTCTGGGAAACAAGAGAGACTGCTCATAGTACCTTGACAACTGACAAACATAGAAGGGGAAGAAATATACCTCCTCCCTCCAGGATGTAATTTTGTGTTACAGTCAAATAAAAACTTTGGTGGATAAAGGGTTCAGTGCCAGTTTTGGGCTGTCCTGCCAGGAGCTGTTGGACACGGAGGCTCTGGAAGCCCCCAACACAAAGACTATTTCCATACAACTTTGGGTGCACATAAGAAATAGACAGTAAGAACCTTTGCTTGAAGATACAACATGATATGGGCATGAAAACAAAATTATGTTGAGATCCTGCACCACAATTCAACAGCTGACCTCCATGGTATTAGAAAGCACTATTCAGCCAGATGGACGTGTTGGCTCATGCCTTTAATTATAGCACTTGGGAGGCAGAGGCAGATGGATCTCTGTGAGTTAAAGGCCAGCCTGGTCTACAGAGCAAGTTCCAGGCCACCTGGGGCTACAGGGAGACCCTGTATCAGAAAAGAAAAGAAAAGAAAAGAAAAACGAAAAGAAAGAAAAGAAAAGAAAAGAAAGACTATCTAAACTGCTAGAAAGAAAAGGTTCTGAAGTTCACAATGGACTTTTCGTGCTATCTCTTTTTTTTTTTTTTTTTTTTTTTTGCGGACAGGGTTCCCTATAGCTGTGGGAGTCTGGGAACTGCATTCTGTAGACCAGGCTGGCCTTTGAACTCACAGTCTGCTGCTCTGAAGCTTCACTATACAGACTTTTCTGTTACACTCTTTACATGCCAAAGAATGTAGTGCCCATAGTGGCGAGGCCTGATAAACGTGCACGGAAAAGAAAAAAAAATCCCATTTGATCTATGAGCTCTGTTTCTTTTGGGGCAGGTATAGAACATGGAGACACGTGTAGCTTGGTGCTCCTAAAGTCAGCAAGACTGTCTAGCCTATTGGAAAGTCACTTTAGCAACCCTTGTCTAAGAGTTTATAATGCCTCAACTAAGATATTTCCAAGGGTATGTGATTTTACCCATAGACTAATTTGTCTACTTTTTTTTGTCTTTTTGGAGACAGAGTCTCTCCTGCACAGCCATCCACTGACATTCTTGATTGCCATTGGTTAACGGTCTGGCCTGACAATCCCACAGAGGATCCCTTGTCTCTGCCTCCCAAGTGCCTGACTTGTATTTGTGATACATAGATCATGGACACATAGATAGAGGGAGATAGTTGTAAATTAGGCATTCAGGACAACCCAGTCTAGATTCAGCTGTGTTCCAATCACTTTTCACTTGTATTTTGTGATACATAGAACATGGACATCATGAGATATGAGGGAGATAGTTGTAAATTAGGCAGTCAGGACACCCCAGTCTAGATTCAGCTGTGTTCCAAGTCACTTCACTTGTATTTGTGATACATGATACATGGACACTAGTAGAGGCGGATCAGTTGTAATTAGGCAGTCAGGACACCCAGTCTAGATTCAGCTGTGTTCCAATCACTTTCACTTTCATCTAACATGGTCCATTTCTGGGTTCTTGTTCACTGGCCTTTGGGTGAGCTCCTCACCCACAAGGGGAGGAAGTTTCCTGTGATGGGAATTTCAAACTTCCCACCCCTGTTCTATTCAGTCTAAGGTGACCCAAGTAGTAACATGCATCCCACCCTGTCCAGTCCAATGGGAAAATGGGAGCCCAGTCCTGCCCCACCTTCTCCCTATAGAATATGAAAACCTAGACTCTCTGGGGCAGTGGGGGATGGTGCTCTAGCTCTAGAACCCTCCTCCATTCCAGGAGTGTCTGTTTGCTCTGTGGAGTGTTGCTTCTTCTTCAGTAACCCTTGCCTGTGAGCCATGATGGCAAACTTCTCCTCCTATATTTCTGTACCTGGTGAAGAAAAGGATGGGAAAACAGACCCTAGTCAATATCTGATGGATGGATGGATGAGATAGACAATTAATAGATGAGAGAGAGAGAGAGAGAGAGAGAGAGAGAGAGAGAGAGAGAGACATCAGAGTGAGGAACAAGATAAGAAATGACATGCCAGTGTTGGGGAGGACAGAGAGGCCCACGCCACAACTCAGCTGACCTGGTAGCTTGGAGCACCATTGAGGCCCAGGCAGAGTTCACCCACAGAGCATCTGCATAGCCTCACAGTGGTGAGGGGAAGCAGAGGGCACAGGCACACACTTTAGAAGGTGTTCAGGTCCTGTGGAGGTCTGAGATGCTCTTACATGCCTGGCTATTTGTTACAATTTTTAATATGTGTTGCTTTTTGTCTTTTATTGCAAGAATCAAAAGGAGACTGCTAGATGACTCACTAGTCCATCATACACAGAACATGGACAGTCCCAAGAATTTGACCTGTCACCTCAGAAAGGGAAGAGAGAGAGAAAGGGGACAAAAGAGGGGAAAGAAGAAGAAGAAGAAGAAGAAGAAGAAGAAGAAGAAGAAGAAGAAGAAGAAGAAGAAGAAGAGAAGAAGAGGAGGAGGAGGAGGAGGAGGAGGAGGAGGAGGAGGAGGAAGAAGAAAACTGGATCTTCTATCTCTCATTCTCTCTCACCCTCCCCTCCAAGGGACTCTTGCAGAAGAGGTGGGCACACCAGATTCTTAGGGCAAAGGAGTAGGAATGATTGTGAGATTACATAAAAAATGCACTGGATTATTTTGTGTATGTGAGCAAACCTCTTTGGGCTTGGGGACCATGGGTTGGACAGAAAACTAGACGCTGATGTGATCGGCCTGGTGGGGATCCTCACGTTTGTTGCCTAAGTGTACTTACCATTTAAATAAATAAATAAATAAATAAATAAATAAATAAATAAATAAATAAGAAATGATACAAGCCTGGCCTCAGATTGCCCCCAACCTCACCTCTTCCTAACACTGCTCAGCTTCTGCATCTAGTGACACTCACTATCCACCTCCACCCTATCACACAGTGACCTGTCACACAGCACCCTGTAGTCACACAGCACCCTGTAGTCACACAGTGCCCTGTCACATAGCACCCTAGTATTGTTTGTTTCTATCCTGTATACCCTAGTTATTCATCAAACCCCATGTCTCAAACTACCTTCTCAGGCCTGACTCAGTTCATGCCTTTGTCCCTGGGATACATCTGTCCCTGGCTCCACACAGCACCCTTCGGGCTGCCACTTCAGCCCCTGGACCTGTGCCCACTTGGGAGTCAAGGACCTCATATCCATCAAGTAATGAGTGTTAAGCAGTGAAGAGGACTATGCTGAGGAAGTCCCTGCCAGCTGCTCTCAGACAGAGGAAGTTCCATCACAGGAGGGGCAGTCGACCCAGAGCCTGGGGGGACAATGCCAGAGCCTGGATGCAGGCAGGTATGACACAGGTAAGGAGTATGTGTCACACAGTCATTCTGACTCTGGTGATAACGGGATTCGGGGTGGGGGGATAGTTTCATCTAACTGACTGCCGACGTGGGAAATGGAGTGACCTTCCGAGTTGTTATTTCTTGCTTATCTGCTGAAAATCATGTACAATGAATATTCAACAGGCCTCTTATGGAGACTCCATATAAACAATCCAGGATCCCTTGCAGGGTCGAAGTCCTCTATAAAACAAGAAAGGGGGCCTTTTCCTGCATCCCTGTGGAGGAACTATTGCCAGACACCAAGGAATTCTCCTGTATAAGAAACAACTGTGTTCGTGCTGTGCAGCTGGTGAAGAAAATTCTGGAATAAGTTGAACTCTTGGACTTAAGTCACTAAATTCTGAAAACATAGGAAACCAGATAATCAGGGTGAGAACCAGCACTTCCTACATCAAAGGCCTAGAACTCACTATGTAGCCCAGGCTGGCCTAGAGCTCAAAGTGATCCTCCTGCCTCAGCCTCCTCAGGGCTGGGATCATAGCTGTGTGCTACCACATCCAGCTCAGGTCAAAGGCTTGATCTCAGAAAAGGAACTGTAGCACTTGGTAGGCAGAGGCCAGCAGATCTCTGTGGGTTCAAGGCCAGCCTGGTCTACAGAGTGAGTTCCAGGACAGCTGGGACTACAGGGAGACCCTGTCTCAAAAAGACTATAAAAAAAGAAAGAAAGAAAAGGAACTGTAAAAGAAACACAATGACGATCTTGTTTTAGAGTGTTAGAAAGTGGCATGAGCAGTGCCTAGGTTTTCAAACTCTGCGTGCTATACTATCCATTTCCTGACAATCACTTTTTTAGAGATGATAATATCTATTCCAAAACACCCAGAGCCCCGCTGGTAAGGAATTTATTCAATAATTTACTCTGCCCAGTTCTTCACCATGTCCCAGAGGACAAGCCAGGGCAGAGCAAGCCATCGTTTTGTTTTGTTTTTTATTTTTTTTTTTTATGTCTTTACACTTGACCTGCTTCAAGACATGCCAGAGTGAAGGTGAACTTACCTGGCACCCTCTGGAATCATACTTCCCACCTCTGCTTACCTGCCAAATGGATGTTTGGAGTCCCTGCCACAGACCCTGTCAGGGTTTTGCATCCTGGCTGGGCATTCCACCAAACCTACAATCATGGGGATTAAGGTAGAGGAGATCTGTGGTCCTAGGTACAAATTACATCCCTCCATTGATTCCATCCACCAACACACACCTACTAACGTGTGTCAGGGACAGACACAGAGCTAGGCGCTAAGACAGAAACAGTACATCCTGAGAAGGGTGAGGGTGAGAATGTGTGAGGTAGAAGAGAACTGTATAGTTAGGAGGGTGGGCAGAGTGCAGGGCATGCACAGGAAGATGGAACACCATTCCCTGGTTCCCACGGGGAGGCCCCAGAGCAGACCAGAAGAAGACACACTGGGCAACCATCTCCTCCCCGTGGGCTCCACTGCGTCTCTTGTCCATGTGCTGAGGTTTCCTCAGACCCCCAGGCACAGGGCAGGATGTGGCTCACCATGTCCAGCCATTAGGAGAGATGGCGGGTGTCAGGGCTTGGACTCATGCAGTAAGGAACAACAGAGTCACACGCAGCGCCACATCAGTGGGGAAGTGGAGAAGGGGACCCCTGGCAGGGGTACCGATGTCACAAAGGCATACACTAAGGAAGGCCCAGCTCAGATCTCTAGTCCCACTTTGTTCTGTCGCTGTTTCACAGTTGAGGGCTCCACATGCTCAGTTCAACCAAATGCAGATCAGAAACAGGAGCAAAAGAAGTTGCACTCTACTCTTGTCCTTTCCAAATCATGTGCTGCAACAACTATGTCCAGAGATGGCTGCATGGGTGGAAAGATGTGTGGGGATGCTGGTTCCTGTGAGGATCCCCTTCTGTAGCAATGTGAATTTATTATCTTATAGTCTTTAGGTTGGAAACACAGTGAAATCCAGCTGTGAGCAGAGCACAGGGCAGATCTGCTTCTGGACACTTTTGGGCTGCCAGCAGGACTCAGGTGTGTGGAGACGCAGGTAGGAAGTCCACATTCCCTGGCTACTTCCTGGGTAGAGTGGTTCTTGTCATCTGGAGACCTCGCTCTCCCTAACTCCAACTCAGTTCTATCTTTACAGACAGGCATGGGTGTGGGTGTCAGGGTTAGGGTGCAGCATCTTTGAGAACTGTCACTCTTAGTTACATTTCTACTGTTACGCAATTTAAGGAAGAATTTATTTTGACTTATGGTTCCAAAGGCTTAGATGTCCATAATGGCAGGGAAGGAACAGTAGTGGCCGGAACACATTTCAGCAAGACACAGAAGGCAGACAGAGTGAACCGGAAGTGAGGTGAGGTTGTAAAGCTTCAAAGCTCGCACCCAGTGACTCATTTCCTCCCATAAATCTCCACCTCCTGAAGTTCCATAACCTCAGCCAACAGTGCCACCCACCCAGGATCAGATGTTTGAATACATGAAGTGTGTGTGTGGGGGGGCATTTCTCATTCAAACACCACAGCGTCCACACGCTGGAAAGAAGAGAACAGGAGAGGCAAAGAAAGGCTCAGGAATAAGGAGCCAGAGCCTGCAACCCACAGGCCTTTGTGAAGTGTGCAGCTCTGAACAGAAAGGCTTAAGGCAGGAGAAGGGGATGCACAGGAAAATCCAGGTGAGGGTACCATAGGTGTGCCTCAGGCCTTAGATCGCTTTTACCAAGAGCCAAACAGGAGTGTTACTGGACTGTAGCTGTCCACTCCCACTTTGGCCTGCAGTCCTGAGAAGAGACTCTGTATCTTATTTAGTCCACCTTCCATAGCCAAGCACCTCAGACTGGTGGCTTCAGTGTCAGGCATTTGTTTTCTCATAGCCCTGGGGCCTAGAACCTCAAGATCAAAGTATTGCCACATCAGTTACTGGAAAGGACCCCTCTCCTGATAGATGGCTATGTCCTCGCATGGCTTTTCCCCTTGGCAGTAGGGGGAAGACTTCTCGTATCTCTTCCTCCTTTTATAAGGACACCTCCCAGCTGGGGGAAATCTGATAACCCCATGTGTCTTTTGTTACCTACGTAGCAGTCACCATCTCCAAGTGAAGTCAGGGCTTCAGGGGAAGAAGCGAAGAATTCAGACCCTGTCAGCAGATGCAGGATATATGATCAAGTCCCAAAGCATCCTGGCCTTTCGTGCCTCAAGATCTCCAAGCAAGACTACAGAAAGAATGCCCCAGGGCTCCACAGGAAGAGTACAGTCGCACTGTGTTTCCCGGTTATTTCTTGCCTTATTTCTGGTCCTGGTGTGGCCACTTTGTACCTATTGTGCCTTTAACATTTTATTTATTTATTTATTTATTCATTCATTTAATTGTTAAAGCATTCTCTATGTTTAATTTCAACTTTATAATAGATTACAGGAAGATTCTTAAGAAACAAATACAACATTTGTTTCAGTACACGTCTTTATTTTTATTTTTTTTTAATTTTTTAATTAATTTTATTTATTTCTGTATGTGTATGAATGTACTGTCTGCATGCAAGTCTGTGCACCCGTGTCGTGCAATGCCGCAGAGGTCAGAAGAGGGTCTCGGATTCCCCTGGAACTGGAGTTCTCCTGGAATTGGAGTTTCAGATGGCTCTCGGCCGCCATGTGGGTGCTGGGGATCGAACCCGGGTCTTCTGTAAGAGCACTCGGCACTCTTAACCACTAGGCCATCTCTCCAGCCCCAGTACACATCTTTAAATGATAGACTTATAAGTATATAAACAACTATATAATAAAAAGTTTCCAAATGCAGCCTGTAAGAAATCAGACAATTTTTTGTTTTTTTTGGTCTTTTTGAGACAGGGTCTCCCCATAGCTCCAGCTGTCCTGGAGCTCACTCTGTAGTAGGATGTATGGCGCTTAATGTTTAAAAGTCGAGCTTTACTATCTGCTTAGTTCTTTGGACACTGCATGATTTGACAAATGGAGAGGAAACTCATCCTACAGCCTGGCTATCCGAAGTGGGCCACACCACTCAATCACACTGCACACACAGCACTGGGTGCTGGATGTTGGTGGCAGGATAGCGTTTTTTTATTGTCGTTGCCGTGGGTGCAGTACAATTTCCTCAGCTAACACAGCAAGAACTGTCGAGGGGCAAAAATAAACTCCAAACTTAAAAAAAAAAGAAAAGCACAAAATGTAAAAAAGTAAATACAGACTCTGTGTCAGCACGCTGGCATCAAAACACATCCACAGTTCGGCTCAAGCCAGGGAACCAGTCCTTATTGGAGGTGCACATCTAACTCTAAGCTCACAGGTTTCTTCTTGGGGTAGGCCAAAAAGAACAGAAAACCCCACTTTAAAAAGGTTTTCTCTAGACATTATTTTCCTGAAGCTGAGTTTGAAGGGGAGGAGTCTACAAGTTCCGACCTCAGTCCTCTTTGAAGTCACCATCATCATTGTCATCCTCCCGACGTAGGAAACGGGGGTCTCCACCCTGGAGCTTGTGGCCAGCATCCCATCCGCACCGCACCGTTGCTCAACTCGCTGGTGGAAAGCCTTGTGCTTTTGGACGCAGAACCGTGACAAACACCCCACCAATGGATCCCTCAGCCATTTCTGTCACGTATGGTTCTAGAGCTTTTAGTACCAATCTTCTTGCCATCTTGAGGTCTTCAGCAGAGCAACTCCCTGATTCCAGCCCACACGCCATGCCCATGCGCTCGAGCACCTCGATGTCATCATGGATTTCAAAGGTGTTGTCGAAGTTAAACAGATACTCAAATTTGTCCTTGGAGATGCTGCAGTAGATCACGGTCTTCCTGCTGGTGTTAAACAGTGACGAAGGCAGGCGGATGACGGAGTTGGGAGGGGGTGGCCTGCGGGCCTGCTGCTCCACTTGGCGGTTTCTCTGCACCAAGTTCTTAAAAGCAATTTGCTGCAGGATGAGTTCCTGGAGCTGAGACTGCTTCTGTTTGATCCTCTCCAGCCTCCGCTGCCTCTCCAGCTCTAAGTGCTGGCACTCCTGAGCAGTGTTGGTAGGCAGGCTGGTCCACTTGATCTTCTCTTTAGGGACGATGTTCATGGCCATCGGCACATTTAAGGCATCATAGACGCGCCACCTGATGTTCTTCTGGTCATAGGCTGATTCATTTGGTAGGATGTGGCTGTCGGCAGCGCTGAACTCTGCGACGAGCTCATCAGTTACTCATTATAGGAGGTGGTCCCTTTCCTCTGACCTCCACAAGGCAGTGCATGACACGAGTGCACTTACACATATGCAATACGCTCGTACACATAAAATAAAATTAAAAAAAAAAGAGAGAGAGAAGAGGAAGCAGGCTATAGTGGCATATGCCTTTAATCCTAGCATTCAGGAGACAGAGGTAGCCAGTTCTACATAGCAAGTTCCAGGCCAGCTGGGGCTGGGGCTACAGGGAGCCCTTGTCTCAAAAAACAAAACAAACAAACAAACAAACAAACAAAAAAGAAAACAAATAAACAAACAAAAGATAGAAGGAAAGCCAGAAACTGACAGTCTAGAAAGAGAAAAAAGAGAAAGCTTTGTAAGAAATCTTTTTGTCAAGATGAATCATTAAAATTTAGACATTGCAGGGCTGGAGAGATGGCCTAGTGGTTAAGAGCTCTGACTGCTCTGGAAGAGGACCCGGGTTCGATCCCCAGCACTCACATGGCAGCTGAGAACTGTCTATAACTCTAATTCCAGGAGAACTCCAGTTCCAGGGGAATCCGACACCCTCTTCTGACCTCCCCGGCATTGCATGACACGGGTGCACAAACCTACATGCAGACAGGACACTCATACACATAAAAATAAAAAATTTTAAAAATTTAGACATTGCTTTGATTTAAAACAGTATAAAATCTAAGAAGAATATTCTAATTTATGTAACATTGACTTATTTCCTCAGAGAATGCCTCATTAGCCTGAACGTCTTAGGATTCCTACACTTGTTTTGCTGGTCTTAAGCTAGCATTGTTCTCATACATTTTAAGATTATGAAAATGTATTCAACTAAATTGAATTTTAATATCTGCTATCTCTATAAAGGGAATTGAGTCTTGTAACTTTTTTTCTTTAATTCAGTTCAGACAAATATATTCTAAATTCTCTGGACATATGTGTTACTTATATTTATTATTTCTGAATGCTTGAGGATTTTTTCTTTTAGATATCTTTCTATTACTAATTTCTGCTATAATTCCATGTCTGTCAGAGAACATGATTTTAATCATCTCGATCATTTTAAATGTATTGAGGCCTGTCCTATGGCCCAGAATAGAGACTACCCTGTGCTACCCTGTGCTATCCTGTGCACACATTTGAAGCCCTTGTGTACAATGCAGCCAGAGAGGTGAGACATCTTATCTATGTCATTATATCAATCTGGTTCATAATGTCACTCAGACCTTTTCTATCATCACTGGCTCACTTATTGTATCAAGGGAAGAATGTTAGCATGTTGGAGGACAATTACAGATCGATCCATTTATGTCTGCTTTCAGCTCCAAGTAAAGTCCAGAGGCCCAGCCAGTCACTCTTCTGGAGAACTGGCCCTGGTATTGTGCAATGCCCCTCCTTGCCCCAGCACATTTCCCACTCTAAAGGGTACTTTCTGTGCAATTAATGTATTCACCTTGACTATTGGTCAGTATTGTCTCTTCCACTTAAAAAAATTTTTTTAATTTTTTTTATGTGTATGAGTGTACTGTCTGCATGTAGGTTGGTGCACCCTTGTCATGCAATGCTGCAGAGGTCAGAAGAGGGCATCGGATACCCCTGGAACTGGAGTTAAAGATGGTTCTTAGCCACCATGTGGGTGCTGGGAATCGAATTCGGGTCCTCTGCAAGAGCAGTCGGTGCTCTTAACCGCTGAGCCATCTCTCCAGCCCCTGTCTCTTCTACTTTTAATCTGTATTCTGTCTATGTGTTTTATTAACCAATCAAGTAGCCTCTGACTTTCTATTAGAATTTTAGAGCATCTCCCTTTCATATAATTACTGACATCACCAGATGGGTTTTCCATCATGTCATTGTCTGTTCTTCCCTCTGGGTTTATTTGTGGTTCTATTTATTTGTTCGTTTGTTTTGTTTTGTTGGTTGGGATTGAACCCAGGGCTCACACATCTAGGCAAGTGGGGCTACCACAGAGCTAATTCCCCAGCCCATTGTTTTTCTTAACTTACTGTTTTGAGGCAGTACAGTGGTTTGAATGAGTAATGTTCCCTACAGGGTCAAGTATTTCTGCCCTTGGTTCCCAGTGGGCTGTGCTCTTTGGGGAGAACCTTCAGGAAGTGGAACCATACTGGAGGAAGGCTGTCACTGGAGGGGGCTGAGAGCTCACAGCCTGGCCCCACTTGCAGTTGCTCCCTCTGCTTCCTGGTTTCTTGTTTTCAATTTAATCCTAGCACTCGGGAGGCAGAGGCAGGTGGATCTTTGTGAGTTCAAGACCAACCTGGTCTACAGAGTGAGTTTCAGGACAGTTGGGGCTACAGGGAGACCCTGTCTCGAAAAGACCAAAAAAGAAGAAGAAAAAAAAAGATGTAATCTCTAAGCTTCCTGCTCCACCACCTGCAGCCTTGTCTGTCTACCACTATGAAAGCTTTTCCTCCATGGTGTTTTATCACAGCAACAGAACAGAAACTCATGCAGGCAGGCTCTCACTAAGTTCTTAGGCTGGCCTTAACTCATTCTGGCTCAGGCAGGGCATGAGCTTAGCATCCTCCTGCCTCGGCATCCTGAATATCTGATATTACAGACTTGGCTCAGCCCTTTGTTTTTTGTCTCGGTGTTTCCCCTTTTATTCTTCTTTTGGATTATTTCAATGGTTTGTATTTCTCCATTTTAATGTACCTACAAGCTTTTTGGTGTATCATTTAGTATTTTAGTGATTGCTCGAAGGATTAGATGTACAAATATGTACATACACATGCATATATTGCATGGTTTACCACTTCAAGTAAAATATAGAAGAATTACAGTCAGGCAGGTCCTCTTTCTTCCTCATTTTATGCTATAGTTGAGATGTCATTGCTATTAGATAAGATCATGAGGGCAGGGCCTTGTGAATAGGATTCATTCCCTTTCTTTGGCCTTGACACTGTGAGCACATGGCCTTCCACGGCCCAGAAGAACATCTTCCTTTCATGTATAGTTGTTACATCTTCCTATATTAAAACCTACCAGTCACTGCTACAACTTTTGTTTTCAACAGCATATATATTTTAAAATAACTAAGTAGAGAAACATAGATTATGTTTTTCAAAATATTGACCCCTCTTGTAATACACCTTTCAGTCCTGAAGTCCAATATCTCACCCGGGATTATTGTTCCTGGACCTGAATCTTATGACACTTAGTTTTCATTTATCTGTAGCCTAACAGGGATGGAGTGTACTATGCAGCCTAAGTACAGAGTAGACTATACCCTCTGGGTTTGTGTAAGCAACTCTATGGTTTTCATGCTGATGAAATTGCCTAGCAACACACTTCTCCAAATGTTCCCCCATCATGAAACAACATGTAACTTTAATTTTAATGTTCTATCTCTCTGCTGAAACTAACTTTACACACAATATCAAGAGTGTTTGCCTTTATTTTATAGGTGATTATTATAATAGCCAGCTTTTCATCTTTGTCTTTTAATTCCAAACTCTGGGTCATTTGGGGATTTGCATTTGTTGACTGTCTTTTCCCTTGATATTGGTAGCATCTTTCTGATCCTTCCTGGGTTGAGTATAAAAACACTGATAGCTTGATAGCCTGAAAATCATGTGGTAAGACCATGGATCATATTAAAATGTTCTGAAGACTGGTGGTTTTTATTTATATTATTTTAACAGTTTGGCAATCTGGTTAAATTCAGATCAGAACTTTGTGTTGGCTTGTTGCAGCAATTTCTATGATGGCTCAATTCTCAAGATCAGAAAAATCTCTACATTTTCCATTCTTCTAATTCCCTTTATCTTACTGTTTCACCAAGAAAAACAGATATCTTCTCTGGCAAGATGTCTCAGTGGGTAAGGGTGCCTGCTGCCAAGACCGAAGGAAGACCTAAGCTCCACCCTCAGAAAACCTGTGGAGGATGGAGAGAACTGACTCCAGCAAGCTGTTCTCTTACTTCCACACATGTACTGTGACACACACACACACACGATAAATGTTTTTTTTAAGAAAGAAAGAAAGAAAGAAAGAAAGAAAGAAAGAAAGAAAGAAAGAAAGAAAGAAAGAGAAACAAATTTCTTCCCAAGTTTCTGCTGCTCTTGTGGCTGCCATGGAGTTCTGTGTACCTGAGGGAAAGCAGGGCTGGGTGGGTAGGGGGATAGCACTCTGCAGGGTAGGGGCCACTTTCTACAGCTTCTCCTGCTGTGTGGGATTCACTCACACAATTGGCCACTGATGGGCACCCCAGATCTATCCACACTACAGTCACAACTTGGTATATGGTCAAGAAAAAAATGGGGAGGGGAAAGATACATGGAAGTCCATCACCTGCTCTGTTCACACAGACATCTCTGGGGCACACTGGTTAGAAACAGGGCTTTCCTTCAAGTTCAATGGCATACCCCCTCTCCCCCTCCACCTGGTCCTGTGACTACAGCCAACCACAAGTCAAAGATAAGTACTGAAAGAGAAAAAAGACAGAGCTGATCTCACAGGTGCCAAGCTTTCACACCTCTCCTAAAGTTGCTATTGTTTTTATGTGCCGGAACCATCACATAATTACATTTTGTATTCTGTCTCTAGTTTTTGCTATAATCTGTTGTAGAAAAAAGTTGTAACCTTATTCATTTCCACGAGTCTTTGGGTGCAGCTCTGGCTCTCCTCACCACTGTCCCTCTGACGGTGACACCTCAGAAAAGGCTTCATTGTCTCCGAGGCAACTCTCAGCGACTCCAGTTCTCTTCACTCAGTTTCCCCTGCCAATCGCCACCATTGGCGCCATGTCAAGTTATTCCAGTGACCGAGACCTCATCTGGGATCAAGGATTTGGTGCACCTTGATTTGGAGGGAGGAGGGCAGGACCTGTCTGGAAAGAAGTTGGGAAATCCTGGGGAGAAATTAGTTAAAAAGAAGTGGAATCCTCTTTGGGGGAGGGGGGCTCCTGAAGCACAGGATCCCAGAACCTACTCCAGACAGGTAGATTTTAGGGTAGATTGATTCTTGGGTTGCTGGAAAAGGGTCTAAACTCTAAACCCTTGTAAGGGGTGGCTGTCTGGGCAGAGCCGCCCTTCGCATTTGCAGCCTTGGTTCGGCGCCATTGTCTCTTTGTGCGGGGGAGAGGAGGGGGTTCCTGAAACACAAGAGCCCAGAACTTGCTCCAGACAGGTACCAGGGCCCGGGCTAAGTTACGCATATCCCCCCCACACACCCCCAACTGGACTTGATGAGAGAGTATCCAAGTGGATTTTTTTTGGAGAACCTTCAGAACAGGAAGGGAAGAGTGACTTAGACTTCCAATAACCAGGGTGCTGGAGAGATGGCCTAGCGGTTAAGAGCACCGACCGCTCTTACAGAGGACCCAGGTTCGATCCCCAGCACCCACATGGTGGCCAAGAACCGTCTGAAACTTCAATTCCAGGAGAACTCCAGTTCCAGGGGAATCTGACACCCTCTTCTGACCTCCGCGGCATTGCACAACATGGGTGCAAAAACCTGCATGCAGACAGTACATTCATACACATACAGAAATAAATAAAATTAATAAAAAAAAAAAAGAAAGAAACAGATGGTTTGCAAAGTCAGAGTCTCTTTGGGGGAAAGTACTANAAAAAAAAAAAAAAAGCATCAGAAGGAGACAAGCAAAACCAGTCTCTAACATAGTGAAAAGACATTTATGATTGACATCAGAATACAGGCAAAAAAGAAAAAAAAGGGAAACCCTCATGCCAGGGACACAGTGAAGGGATAAGATGGGAAAGGTGCAGGATAATTCCGCACCAAGCTCTACCAACCCTGCAGGAGATAGCTACAGTGGGATCCCCCTGGAGGTGACCCAAAAAACAGATCTTAGAGGAATATTTGCAGACATCTGCAGAGAAATTAAAGAAAATAAAGAAGTCAGAGAACTAAGGAGAAAGAATGAAAAACTCAAAAAGGATCTAGAGGGATACAAGGACAAACTTTGGAAAGAACTAAAGGAACAGAATGACAAATTCCAGAAAGAACTAGAGGGAGAAAAAAACAAACTCCAGAATGAAGTAGAAACACTGAAAAAGGAAGCCAACCAGCGAAGTAAGGAGCACCAAGAAGATGTTGAGAAGCTCAAAAAGGAAATACTAAAGAAATCACAGGATGAAATGAAAAAGGAAATAGAAAACTCATCCAATCAAGAAGAAAAGAAAGGAAAAAGCCTCAGAAATAGAATGGAGGAAGCAGAACAAAGAATATCAGACCTGGAAGATAACACAGAACAATTAAAAAGCTCAAATAAAGATTATGAAAAAATTTTAAATACACAAAAAGTGGAACAACCAGGAAATATGGGACACTATGAAAAGATCAAACCTCCACATCATAGGAACAGAGGAAGGAGAAGAATCTCAAGAGAATAGCACTGATCAGATCTTTAATAGAATAATAGATGAAAACTTCCCCAAACTAAAAATAGACAAACCCATACAAATACAAGAAGCACATAAGACCCCAAATAGACAAGATCAGAAAAGAAACTCCAAATGCCATATCATAGTTAAAATGCTAGTTGCCCAAAACAAAGACAAAATTCTGAAAGCTACAAAAGAAAAACAAGTCACATACGAAGGGAAACGCATCAGAATTACAACTGACTTCTCGCCACAAACCATGAAAGCAAGAAGAAGATAGAGCAAAGCATTTCCTGTGTTAAAGGACTATGGATGCCAACCCAGAATACTATACCCAGCAAAAATGTCGATTATAGTGAAAGGA
The DNA here is from genome assembly GCA_009823505.1 of Rhizomys pruinosus. NCBI lineage: Eukaryota > Metazoa > Chordata > Mammalia > Rodentia > Spalacidae > Rhizomys > Rhizomys pruinosus. The sequence goes on from VZQC01012434.1 coordinate 343,897, forward strand.
GAGATAAAAATCTTCCAAGACATAAATAAGATGATAGACTACATGGCCAGAAAACCAACTCTTCAGAAAATACTCAAAACAATTCAAAGGGCAGAAGAGAGGAACAACTATCCCCAAGCACCTAGGAAAAGAAACTAACAAAAATATAATTGTAGAAGTAGAATCAGAGACTAAAAATCCAAATGAATAATACGGGGAAAGGAAGCAACATCCATCTTTCAATTATAACCTTAAATAATAATGGGCTAAACCCTCCAATCAAAAGACATAGACTAGGGGAATGGATTAGGAAACAAAATCCATCTATATGCTGTCTACAAGAAACCCATCTCAATTTCAAGGATAGGCACCAACTTAAAATGAAGGGATGGAAGAAAATATTCCAAGCAAATGAGACAAAAAAGAAAGCAGGTGTTGCTATTTTAATATCAGACAAAATAGACTTCAAAGCAAAAGAAATCAAAAGAGACAAAGAGGGCCATTACATCTTTATTAAAGGAACAATTGGTAATGAAGAGCTCACAATCATGAATATATATACACCAAACTCTGGTGCACCAAACTTTATAAAGACAACTCTTCAGGATCTCAGGGCACAGTTTAATCCCAGCACACTAATAGTAGGGAAATTCAATACCCCACCAAGTCCTTTAGACAGATCAACAAGACAAAGGATAAACAGAGAGACATCTGAACTGAATGATACAATACACCAAATGGACCTCAGAGACATCTATCAAATATTCCACAAAAACACCAGAGAATACACTTTCTACTCAGCACCCCACGGAACATTCTCCAAAATAGACCATATACTGGGACACAGGAAAAAAAACTCAACAAATACAAAAAGATTTAAATAATCTCATGCATTCTATCAGACCACAGTGCAATAAAACTCAATATCAACACCAGAAGAAGCCCTACAACCTACAAGAACACATGGAGACTAAACAACACTCTCCTGAATAATGAATGGGTCAAGAAAGAAATAAAGAAATAAAAACATTCATGGAACTGAATGACAATGATAATACAACACAACAAAATCTATGGGACACTTTAAAAGCAGTTCTAAGAGAGAAGTTTATAGCCCTAAGTGCCTACATAAAAAAAAAAAAAAAACAGAGCACAAGTGAATGATCTAACACTGCAGCTAAAAATACAGAGAGACAACAACAAATTAATCCTAAACGAAGCAGACAAGAAGAAATAACAAAACTCAGAGCAAAGATCAATGAAATAGAAACAAAAAAACTATACAAAAAAAATCAATGAATCCAAAAGTTGGTTCTTTGAGATAATAAACAAGATAGACAGACCTCTAGCCCACTTAACCAAAAGAAAGAAGAAACAACTCCAAATCAATAGAATCTGTGATGAAAGGGGAAACATCACAACAGACAATGAAAAGATCCAGACAATCGTAAGGGAATACGTCAAAAACCTATACTCTACTAAGTTTGAAAACCTAGAAGAAATGGATGAATATCTGAAATCCTGAGTATCACCAAAGCTCAACCAAGAAGAGATCGACAGCCAAAATAGATCAATAATACATGAAGAAATTGAAGATGTAATAAGTAGCCTCCCAACCAAAAAAAAATGCCCAGGCCCAGATGGTTTCATGACAGAATTCTATAAAATATTTCAAAAAGACTTACAATCATTACTACTCAAGTTGTTTAGAAGGATACAAGTGGAGGGAGTTCTCCCAGAATCCTCTATTACCAAAACCAGGCAAAGATACATCCAAAAAGGAGAACTATAGACCCATCTCATTAATGAGCACAGATGCCAAAATTCTAAATAAAATACTTGCAAATTGCATACAGATCCACATCAAGAAGATCAACCACCATGGCCAAGTTGGATTCATTCCAGAAATGCAGGGATGTTTCAATATACGAAAATCAATAAATATCCTCAAACATATAAATGAACTAAAAGACAAAAAGCACATGATTGTCTCAATTGACGCGGAAAAAGCCTTTGACAAAATCCAGCATCCCTTCATGCTTAAAGTCCTAGAGGGAATTGGATTGGAGGGATCATTCCTCAATGTAATCAAGGCCATATACAGGAAACCCACAGCCAATATCATCCTAAATGGGGAAATGACAGAAGCATTCCCCTTAAAGGTAGGAACTCGACAAGGCTGCCCCCTGTCACCACTCCTTTTCAATATAGTGCTTGAAACACTTGCTAGGGTAATAAGGCAAGAAAAGGAAATTAAAGGAGTTCTAATTGGAAAAGAGGAAGTCAAGATATCCCTTTTTGCTGAGGATATGATCATTTACTTGAGGGATCCTAAGAACTCCGCCAGAAAACTCCTAGAAATGATTAAGAGCTTCAGTAAAGTGGCAGGAAACAAAATTAACCTAGAAAAATCAGTTGCCTTTCTTTATACCAGTAACAAGCAGTTGAAGAAGGAATACAAGGAGACCTTCCCACTCAAAATAGCCTCAAAAACAATAAAATACCTAGGAACAAACCTAACCAAAGACACCAAGGATCTCTACAACAAAATTTTAAACCCCTGAAGAAGGAAATTGAAGAAGACATCAGAAGATGGAAAAACCTCCCAGGCTAATGGATTGGGAAAATAAACACAGCAAAAATGTCCATTCTACCCAAACTAGTGTACAGATTTAATGCAATCCCAATTAAAATCCCCAAGAGTTTCTTCACAGGCTTGGAATAAAAATCCTTAATTTCATTTGGAAAAACAAAAGATCCCAAATAGCCAAAGCAACCCTGAGTGAAAAGAGCAATACAGGGGGGATCTCTATACCAGATTTCAAACTATAGGGCTATAATCATAAAAACAGCTTGGTACTGGTACAAAAACACACCAGTTGACCAATGGAACAAAACTGAAGATCCAAACCTGAGCACATACAATTTCAGCCACATCATATTCAACAAGGGAGCCAAGAAGACACAATGGAGGAAAGACAGCATCTTCAGCAAGTGGTGTTGGCAAAACTGGATCGCCACCTGTAGAAGAATAAAATTAAACCCCTACCTCTCACCTTGTACAAAAGTCAATTCCAGATGGATCAAAGACCTCAACGTGAAACCCCAAACTCTGAAAGCAATAGAAGAAAAAGTTGACAGCAGATTATAAGACATAGGTGTAGGAAAAGACTGCCTAAATCAGACAGCAGCTGCACAAGAAATAAGATCAACAATTGACAAATGGGACCTCATCAAACTCAAAAGCTTGTGTACATCAAAAGAAACAATAAAGGAAGTGAAGAGAAAACCCACAGAGTGGGAGGAAACCTTCACCGAAGATACATCTGACAAAGCATTGATTTCCAGAGTATACAAACTACTCAAAAAACAAAGAAAGAAAACAAATGAATCACTCAAAAGATGGAGCAAAGAACTGAATAGAGACATTACAGAGGAAGAATTAGAGATGGCTGAGAAACATCTCAAAAAATGTTCAACATCACTAATAATTTGGGAAATGCAAATTAAAACCACTTTAAGATACCATCTCACTCCAATAAGACTGGCTAGGATCATGAAAAACAAATGATTCCAAGTGCTGGAGAGGTTGTGGGGAAAAGGGAACACTCATCCATTGCTGGTGTGAATGTAAACTTGTACAACCACTATGGAAAGTAGTGTGGAGAACCCTTGGAAAACTCAAAATGAGCTTGCCATTCCACCCAGCCATAGCACTCCCAGGTATATACCCACAAGACTCATCTTACTGCAGAAATACATGCACAGCTATGTTTATTTCAGCTCTGATCACAACAGCAAAAAGCTGGAACCAACCTAAATGTCCCTCAACTTACGAGTGGATAGAGAAATGTGGTACATGTACACAATGGAGTTATATGCAGCAGTAAAGAAAGATAACATCATGAACTTTGCAGGTAAATGTATGGAACTAGAGGATATTATGTTGAGTGAAGTAACACAGTCCCAGAAAAATAAATGATGGATGGTTTCCCTCATCTGTGGATGCTAGTGTCAATAACCCAGTTGTAAATACTTCTTATGGGGAGGGATGCATATTGGAAAGAACAACTACAGAAAGACTGCATCAAAAACTGACTGAAATGGTGAAACTGGAGGGGTGGGAGGGGTGGGAGAGGGACAGGTGTCTATATTCGATTAATGTATATTTAACTGATGTGAGTTTAACAAGTATCCAACTTTGCCCAAACTCTTTCCACAAACTACATTGTATTTTAGGACTCAGTAAAAGTAAAAATATCTATATTAAACAACATTGGTTTAAAGGTTTTAATAAAAACGGTAATACACCTAAGTTAAGTGAAAATATAAATTGTCCACATTTGTTCTACTTAAAATCTGAATAATAATAACCTTGGGATTAACATATACAAACATTCTTTATAATTTCTGTGTTATACTGTTTCATCTTGCAACATTCTCTTTTACCTGTATGATAATTTAACTTAGGGAATTAAGTTTGCTTCCCAAATTAACAACATACAGTCACCCAAAACAGCTTGGGTAAATTTAATGAAATTACACCTTGATTACTGCCTATAGGTATGTGTACTACAACTGCCCTTTTGAGACTTATGGGTCAAAAAATAAAAACCTAAAATTTAAAAAAGGGGGGGCATACAGTTATATATTAAACCTTTTTGTCAAATTTTCTATTTAAATCTTAAAACTATGGGAAAATATTTGTATGTTCCCACAGGTCAAAATGTCACCAACTTAATGGCTGAGAAAGAAAAGATACAACTGCATTGTACAGGATGTACCAGGAAATACCAGCAGAGAAGTTGGCCTATCTAATCATTAAAAGGAAGAAAGCCTCAGACTGCTACAGACATCAAACATCTCTGTGGATCCTATTTGTAACAACTGTTTATAATGAGTCCTGGGAGCTGGAGAGATGGCTTAGCGGTTAAGAGCGCTGACCGCTCTTACAGAGGACCCAGGTTCGATCCCCAGCACCCACATGGCGGCCAAAAACCGTCTGAAACTCCAATTCCAGGAGAACTCCAGTTCCAGGGGAATCTGACACCCTCTCCTGACCTCCGCAGCATTGCACGACACGGGTGCACAAACTTGCATGCAGATAGTACATTCATACACATACAGAAATAAATAAAAATAATTAATATAATGAGTCCTAATGAACCTTACCTTCTAGCTGCCACAAAGTCTTAATATGAGAGACCTTTTTACCTCCTTTTCATAGAACAAAGAAATACATCATGGTAATGAAGTCATTCTCTAATCATAACTTAGAGCCAACTCTTATAGAGGTAATCTCCTACAACACCGGTATAACCGCTTTCTTTAATTGACAAATGGACACAGGTAATGTGAAAAGGATTATTCTCTATTCAGAGCCAAATATAATACTAAAGTCTTTTCAAGCTGTGCATTTAAGCAAAATATATTAATACAGGAGAGCACTGATATCAGCAATGGATTATTCTGCCAAGGAGATGTTGGCCAGTGGATCCAAGCCCCCCCCAAAAGGTAAAGGCTTCTTGCATGTAAACTGGGATACATGCAAGAAGAGAGGTGGTAAGGCCCTGCTGTGGAAGACCTGATGCAAGTATGGGAAAGATGTATCGAGACTGCACTAGCAAGTGTACAGTTGGTCCCTGGAATGCCAGAGAGTGTTACCAAAGGCCACTAAACCAAAAAAGCAAAAATTGGTCTCCTTGAGTCAAGCAAGACTCCTCCATTAGCATCAGCTACACCTCCCCTGCCTGGAAATACTGTGCAGCAGTGGCAGCCACATGTCTGTATATCCCAAATCTAATTGGGTATTAGCTCTCTCCTTGGAGGAATATTCACGGCTGTTGCCACAAGCTTATATCCTCTCGTGGTTAGGAGAAGTTATAAGCCACAGTAAGACCTTGTCATCTTTTACAGAAAAAATATAATTAATGGATTAGCATACCATCCAAACATCTGTGTCTATACCAAAGTAACCTACCATAATAATTAGTACTGTTTAAATACCTATATATCTAATTGCTTGTGCTTCATTAGTAGGATTGAGAAGTTATACCTGGACAAACTGTCGACCCATGAAAGGAAACAGCCAGAACTGACCAGAGTCCAAAACAACATCTCCAAAGAAAGTAGACTGTTTTCCTTCTCGTCCACCAGTACCCCTTTTCTAAGCCTAGGGAACAATCTGTGGAAGAGGGGGCATGGTAGAATGTAAGGGTTGTGATTGGGGTGAATGGTGAAACTAAAGAAACAGTCTGGACACTTATTTGATCAACATGATTGTACATAAAAGCCCCACCAGCTGGATGGTGGGAGACATGGGCTGTGTGGGTTTGGGCACAACTGCTTGCAAATTTGTTCTACATGAAGGATGTTTGTACTCATAATATTACTTATTGTTAAAAAATAAAAATAAATTGAAAAAAAAGAAGTGGAATCTTGATGAGCTGCCCAGATTTTAGAGGACATTTATTCAGGTGTTCCTGATTTGGCTAGGTGCACAGCACAAGAGGTAGACACATACAGAAGCAGCAAGGAAATGACAGGTAGAGGTCACAACCTAATGCCTGTTCTAAATATCTGTGAAGCAAACTTCCCTGCAAATGCCATGGATGTGATTGCAAGACAGAACTTCACTACACCCACCACTGTTCAAGTTCAGGGATGGCCAGTTGCTCTAAGTGGGATGGATGTGGTTGGAGTAGCTCAGAGCATATCTGGAAAAACATTATCTTATTTGCTGCCTGCTATTGTCCACGTAAGTCATCAGCCATTCCTAGAGAGAGGCGATGGGCCTATTTGCTTGGTGCTAGCACCAGCTTGGGAACTGGCCCAGGAAGTTGCTGCTGAGCACTGCAGAGCTTGTGGCTTAGAGTGTGCAGCATCAATGGAGGTGCTCCCAAGGGACCACAGATCCGTGATTTGGAGAGAGGTTTGGAAATCTGTATTGCAACACCTGGAAGACTGATTGACTTTTTAGAGTGTAGGAAAACCGATCTGAGAAGAACCACCTACCTTGTCCTTGATGAAACAGATAGAATGCTTGATAGGGGTTTTAAACCCCAAATAAGGAAAACTGTGGGTCAAATAAGACCTGTGCAACTTGGCCAAAAGAAATGAGACAGCTTGCTGAAGAGTTTCCGAAAGACTATATTCATATAAATGTTGGTGAGCTAGAACTGAGCACAAACCACAACATTCTTTGGATTGTGGATGTCTGACATGATGTACAAAAGGATATTTTCTAATGGAAGAGATCATGAGTGAGAAGGAGAATAAAACCATTGTTTTTGTGGAAACCAAAGGAAGATGTGATGAGCTTACCAGAAAAAAGAGGAGAGATGGATGGCCTGCCATGGGTGCCCATGGTGACAAGAGTCAGCAGGAATGTGACTGGGTTCTAAATGAATTCAGACATGGGAAAGCTCCTATTCTGATTGCTACTGATGTGGCCTAAGGGGGCTAGATGTGGAAGATATGAAATTTGTCATCAATTATGACTACCCTAACTCCTCAGAGGATTATATTCCTCAAATTGGAAGAACTGCTCACAATACCAAGAAGCACAGCATACACTTTCTTCACACCGAATACATAAAGCAAGTGAACGACCTTATCTCTGTTTCAGGAGGATAATCAAGCAATTAATCCCAAGTTGCTGCAGTTGGTTGAAGACAGAGGTTCAGGTCATTCCAGGGGTAGAGGGGGCATGAAGGACGATCACCAGGACAGATACTGTTCCAGAAAAAGGGGTGGATTTAATACCTTTAGAGACAGGGAAAATTAGGACAGAGGTTTCTCTACAGATAAGAGAGATTTGGGGGCAAAAACTCAGAATGGCGTTTACAGTGCTGCAAATTACAGCAGTGGGAGCTTTGGGAGTAACTTTGTGTCTGCTGCTACATAGACCAGCTTTAGGACTGATAATCCAACAGGGACATGGAAGTAATGTTGCAAATATGCACAATGGTACGAGCCAACAGGCATATGCATTTCCTGCTACTGTAGCTGCTGGGCCTATGATTGGCTATCCAATGCCAGCTGGACATTATCAATAAGAATTTACATATATATGTAAATGTCTGTTTTTCATAATTGCTCTTTATAGTGTGTGTTATCAGAAAAGATAGTTATTTAAGAAACATGGAAAAAAACTCCACCAGAAAACTCCTAGAAATGATTAACACCTTCAGCAAAGTGGCAGGATACAAAATTAACCTAAAAAAAATCAATGGCCTTTTTTTTTCACATAAATTTATTTTTATTTTTTTAACAAATCTAGACCCGTGTTCCCACCCATTCCCCCACCCTGCCAGAGCTCATGCATTCTGCCAAACATGCTTTTCATCTCTTTCTTAGTCTTTCTCAATATTCTCCATGAGGAAGTGGACTGTTTTGAGCAAAAGTTCACTGTTTCAGTCAGTAATGGCAATGCTTTACACCAAGAACAAGCAACTGAAGAAAGAATTCAAAGAGACCTTACCACTCACAATAGCCTCAAAAACAATAAAATACCTAGGAATAAACCTAACCAAAGACACCAAAAATCTCTACAACAAAATTTTTAAACCTTTAAAGAAAGAAATTGAAGAAGACATCAGAAGATGTAAAAACCTCCCATGCTCATGGATTGGGAAAATTAACATTGTAAAAATGTCCATTCTGCCGAAATGCTTGTATAGATTTAAAGCAATTCCAATCAAAATCCCCAAGAGTTTCTTCATGGGCTTGGAAAAAAAAGTCCTTAAATTGATTTGGAAAAACAAAAGACCCCTAATAGCCAAAACAACCCTGAGCGAAAAGAGCTACACAGGGGAGGGGGATCTCTATACCAGACTTCAAACTATATTACAGGGCTATAGTCATAAAAACAGCCTGGTACTGGCACAAAAAACAGACCTGTTGACCAATGGAAACAAATACCGAAGGATCGAAAATCTTTTGAGGGACATACAATTTTAGGCCATTTCTTTATATTTGACAAGGGGCCAAAGAAGACACAATGGAAGAAAAAACAGCATCTTCAGAAAATGGCACTGGCAAAACAAACTGGACACGCCGTTGGGAGTTAAGAAGTGAATATTTAAAACCCCCGACCGCGCACCCCTGTTATCAAACCATTAGTCAACCCAAGATGGGATCAAAGGGTGACCTCAATTGAAAAACCCAAACCTTCTTGAAGGCAATAAAGGGGAAGAATATAAACAGTTGTTGGCAAGGGCAGGACTACAAGACGGTGGCCTAGTGAAAGACCTTGCCTAAATTTCAGAACCCTTTGCTTCAGCTGGCCTTGCACACGGGAATTAATGGTCGACACTTGCCAAACTTGGGACCTTCCTTTAAACTCCCCAATGCTTTTCTGTCCATCCAAAAGACACGAAAACAATCAAGGAATTGATGAGAAATCCCACAGAGTTGGGAGGAAAAGGAAAAACCTTTCACCCCAGAAGGAAGGAAAACATCTGAAAACGCATTGGATTTCCCAGCAATCTATTACCCACACTCAAAACCCCCCACCAAAGAACCCTCGAATAGAACCGGACCCAGCCCCTCCCACGGCGAACCACTCACCACGCCACCCACTCCCTCGCTGTGCGCCACGACCTGACCATGCGGACTTCCCATTGCGGCCGGGCGGACATAGAGCTGTTCTGCGCACCAGACACCCCATCTCTTTACGGACGGTAGTGTTCCCCCTCCCCTATCATTAAGGGAAACCAACCCTGCACCCACTCCACACCCCACTGTCCGCTACTCACTCTTACTCCCCTCAGGGCCTGGCTAGGTCTTCAACGGAAAAACAAATTGGATACAAAAGTGGCTGGAGAGGGCTGTCATGTATTGTGGGGATAAAAAAGGGAAACTACTCATCCACTGGCTGGGTAGGAATGTTAAACTGTCCAGCCCACTATGGGAAAAAGCAGTTTGGGAGAAAAAACCCCCTGGAAAGGGGGAAAACTTGGAAAGAAAGAAAACCTTGCCACCCGGACCCAAGGGGGCCATACCTATCCTGGGCTATGTACCCTCAAGACTCACCCCACTGCAAGATAACAGCACAGCCAAATTTATTTTTTTATTTCAGCTCTCTTCATAATGCAAGGAGCTGGAACCAACGCAAATACAAACAAATGGCCCCTCAACACTGAGCTGAAGTTGGGAAGAGGAGGAAACAAATGTGGGGCAATTACACAATAATGGCGTCTATGCAACAGTAATAACGAAAGATGTGTACATCCATGAGGGCTTTGCCCGACAATGGGGGGGGGGGGGGTGGCTGGGAAGCTGGCATGGCCTTTAAAAGCAGGCAGATCTCTATAAATAAATAAATAAAAAAAAAAAACAAACGATGAATGGTTATCCCTCATCTGTGATTGTTGCTGTGCAACTCATAGTTGTAAGGTTTATTTCTTGCCGTAGGGACCCCCCTGAAGCTTTTTCCAAAGCAAGTTGAGCGAATGATTGCCATATTGGGAAACAACTACAACAAAACAAAACAAACAAAAACAACAACAAACAACAACAAACAGAATATTAAAGGGGCTGCCATCCAAAGAAACTGACAAACGATGAAACTTTCTGCTTTCAAAACAGTCAACTTCCTCCATGGGGAGAATAATTGAGAAAGACTGAGAGAAAATGAGAGGATGAACCCAGGGCTTGTTTAGCCAGATATTGGCATGCCGCGCTCTTGGTGGGTGAGGGGATGGGGAGGGGAACCATGGGCTTCTAAGTGTTCAAATAACATTAAAACATCAAGGGCCTTGGGGGAAGAGATGGCCTCCCCTATGCGGTTTAAAGCGCGCCCAAACTGGGCTCTTAACAGAGGTGACCCCGGGTTCGAATCCCAGGCACCCACCTTGGCCAAGAACCGTTCTGTAACTCCATATTCCAGCAGAAGAACTCCTAGTTCCCAGGAGGAAATTTCCAACACCCTCTTTTGGACTTCCGTGGCATTGCGCACGGGCGCTGGTATGTGTCAATCATGTACTGTACCATGCAGACAAGTGACATGGATCCAACACACAAAAGAAATAAAATTAAATGGGCCCAGGTCGTGGTGTTCGGGTGGGGCATGGCATGTGCCTTTAACCTTAGCACTTGGAAGGCAAGGAAGGCCACGGGATCTCTGTGTGTTCAACCGGCCAGCCTGATCGACAAGATAGTGCGGTAGTTCCCAGGACAACCCGAGCGACAAAGGAGGAACCCGCTTTGTCTCAAATAAAAAATATTAGAAACTAAATACAATATAAAACTAAATAAAAATACAATAAACCGATAAACCTTAACACAAAAAAAAAAAAAAAAAAAAAAAAAACAACTTTGAAGAGGGGCCCACTGAAGATTGTTAGGATTTAGCTTGACCATACTGGAGTGTCAAGGACATAAATTATACTGGATAGTCCTTTAAAAAATGACAGAGGACATGAAATGAGGGGTGGGATGTAGGAGTGTGTGTGAATAGAGGGGGCATCATGACCAGTTGACAGATAAAACCAGGGCACCGCCCGCCCCGGCCCCCCACCCCCCCCCCAGAAGAGAACTCGACCCACCAAGCGAACAACCCAGCGCAACCCAAGGCCTCCTCACAGCCGACGTGTGAGTTCTGATGAGGGGGGCATGGGGACTTGGATCTCCCATGTTGTAGCCTACTGAGGCTGGTGGGGGGTGCAGAGGGGAGTGTGGTTTGTGGACAGGGGCTTGATTGTGGGGACCTAATGAAGGGCGGTTTCCGTGGTGTTGTAGGAGTGTGGGTGTGGGACTTGCATTAGGGGGGCGCCGCCTGAATGGGACACCTAATGGAGGGGGGGGGGGTGTGGGCAGGACTGTGTCCTGAGGACGGGCTGAATTGTGACCTCCTAAATGGCGGGGGGCCGGGTAGGGGTGGGCAGGAGGTGTTCTGAGAGGGGGGCTGGATGTGAAGGGCTACTGAGGGGTTGGGGGTGCCAAGGAAGGTGTCTGGAGGGGGAGGGGGCCGGCTTGAATGTGGACTAATGGAGGGGTTGTGTCGGTGCAGGTAGTGTGGTTTGCTGCACGAGGGGGGGGGTCTGAAAATGTGAGCTTAATGAGGGCTGGTTTGGGGGGCGTTGGGCCAGGAGTACACGTTGTTGTCTGAAGAGGGGGTGAATGGGAACCCCCTAATGGAAGGGGGGGTGAGTGCCAGGAAGCGGTAACTCTTGTTGAAGGGACGGGGGCTGAACGTTGAACGTGAAGCTATGGGAGGGGTTGGGGTGCAGGGAAGTGTGGAGTGTTGACAGGGGGCTGCTGAACCCCCTGTTGAACGAAAATCGTGAAACACCTTAATGAAGGGTGGGGTTGTAGAGTGTGTGTGAAGATGGGGCCTTGAAAATTTGAACTGATTGTGACACTTTAATTGAGGGCCCGGGGTGGGGTTGCAACCAGCGTGTTGTGCCGGAGGGGGCTGGGCCTGTTGACCCTACTTGCGGGGGTGGGTGGTGCCGGCGTTGTGTGTTGCAGGGCGGGGGCTGCCTGTGGCCCTCCTGCGGGGTGGGTGTGCCGGCCTGTGTGTCCTTTCTTGCAGCGGGGGTGACTGTGCCGCTAAAGAGGGGTTTTGGGGGGTGGGGTGTAGGAGTGTGTCTGAGAGAGAGCTGAATGTGAGCTAATGAGGGGTGGGGTGCAGGAGTGTGTGTGAGAGGGGGCTGAATGGGACCTAATGAGGGGTGGGGTGTAGGAGTGTGTGTGAGAGGGGGCTGAATGTGAGCTAATGAGGGGTGGGGTGCAGGAGTGTGTGTGAGAGGGGGCTGAATGTGAGCTAATGAGGGGTGGGGTGCAGGAGTGTGTGTGACAGGGGGCTGAATGTGACCTAATGAGGAGTGGGTGCAGGAGCGTGTGTGAGAGGGGCCTGGATGTGAGCTAATGAGGGGTGGGGTACAGGAGTGTGTGTGAGAGGGGGCTGAATGTGACCTAATGAGGGGTGTGGTGCAGGAGTGTTTCTGAGAGGGGCCTGAATGGGACCAATGTACTTTGTATGAAATTCTCAGATATTCCATGAAAACATTTTTAATGACTATGAATACCGAGGAAAGGGAAGACTGCTCGCGGACTGGGAACTGTGCAGCCACTATGGAAGCAGTGTGGCGGTTTCTGAAATAGACAGAAATGGATCCACCATATGGCGCAGTGTACTACTCCTCTCTCCCCAAAAGTACTTTACTTGCTACTTCAGAGACACTTATTCATTCATGTTCACACTGTTCTGTCCTTGTTAGCCTCCCAAGTGGTCAGATTAAAGGCACGCGCCACCACGCCGGTCAAGTTTTTTTTTTAAAGAAAAGAGCACATGAAGTTGGGAATGAGGAGTGTATAGGGGATGGAGGAGGAGTTGGAGGAGAGGGAATGGGGGTATTTGATAAAAATGTTATTATATACATGCTTGAGATTCTCAAAAAATTTAAGGGAAAGAACGTAAAAAATATCTTCAGGTATAAATAACATGCTCAGGGAACAATTCCAGAGAGAGAATACAAGACCAGCAGAAGACAGAGCTGGTTTTATTATCCACTGATGAAGATGTAAATGGTAAAATACTGGACACTTCTTAGCAGGAGTTACCATGCTTCTTTGTAAGACTATCTTATACAATAATGCTGTATTTGTGCCAGAAAAAGAGACATATTTTTCATGTCCAGAATATCTTTGAGGTTCCCTGGACAGCCACTAAGTAACACAAATGTTGGCTCTTTGACCTTCTAAAAGGAGAAGCAGCTAAACTAACTGAGCTTGTTTAGCATCCTGTAGATTCTAATAACAAACTGTTATGATGGCCATCTGTCTAATCAAACCTGGAATATAAGAAAAACCTAATTGATTAAAAGAGAATTTATTCTTCCTAGCTTAACTCTATAGAAACCCTAAATTGTCTATATAGCTATGTGAGATGGTTCAAATGAGGATGTCTCCTGGAGGGTCAGGTGTGTGAACACTTGATCAGTTGATGGTGCTGTTTGAGGAAGGTGATGGAGCTTTACGAGGTGTGGCCTTGCTGGAGAAAGTATGTTACAAGGGTCTGGCTTTGAGACCTCACAGCCTGGCCCCACTTCTGGTGTAAGTTCTCAGCTTTCTACTCTGCCAGACTCCTGCTACACCTCTGCACCATGATGGACTATTCTCTTTAGAACTATAAGCCCAACAAACTCTTACTTCTCCAAGTTTCTTTGGTTATGATGTTTTTTTTTGGGTTTTTGTTGTTGTTGTTGTTGTTTGTATGTGTATGAATGTACTGTCTGCATGTAGACAGTACACTGATACACATACAAACAAGCAGCCGTGTCGTGCAATGCCACGGAAGTCAAAAGAGGGTGTTGGATTCTCCTGGAACTGGAGTTCTCCTGGAATTGGAGTTACAGACGGTTCTCAGCTGCCATGTGGGTGCTGAGGATCAAACCCGGGTCCTCTGCAAGAGCAGTCAGCACTCTTAACCGCTAGCCTATCTCTCCAGCCTGGTTATGATGTTTTATTACAGCCAAAGGAACTACTATACTATGTGTTACTGACTATATGGTTTTCAGACTGAAGAAGAATACTCAGGTTCATGTACAGAAATGGACTTGCTAGGTTTGGTGATGATCTAACTGGGTACTAGAACATTTGCTTTTCATATACAAGGCCTTGGGTTTGGTCCTCAACTAAACACACACAATCACGCAACACAGACACACACAGACACACACACACACACACACACACACACACACAGCCTAATTTGATTGTTGCTGTTGTTTTTATTTAACATGAGGTCTCCCTGTGTTGCTCAGGCTGGCCCTAAATTCCTGGGCTCCAGCAATCAAGCAATCCTCCCACATCAGCCTCCTGAGGAACTGCAGGCACATACCGCTCTACCCAGCTGATTTGTCTTAGGAAACATTATGTTCCAACCAGGCAAAGTGGCCTCCTAGGGCAATAGCGGCAAGTCTGTTGTGGGAGTCCCAGCTGATTTCTGACAGGGTTTGTGGCCTTGTTTCGTCTAGGTGTGTCCCCTACTTTCTTTCATGCTCAGCCTTGCACATGAAAGTAGTTGGTTCTGTGTTACTCCGTATTTCTAGTCCTTGTGTAAAATGGGTGAGGATTTTCATATGTGTGAACTTTGAGGCTGTTAAAAAAAAGAAGTTCTCAGAGTCTGTAAACCAATGTTGTTTAATATACACATATTTACTTTTACTAAGTCCTAAAACACCATGTATCCTGTAGACAGTGTCTAGGCAAAACTGGGCAAATGGAGATATAATTCACTGTTGTGTAACAACTATTTATAGTGGGTCCTGATGAAACTTACTTTCTAGGTGCCACAAAGGTTTTGATATGAGAGACTTTCTTGCCTCCCCCCCAGAACAAGGAGAAATATGACGATGATGGGGTTGCTCTCCAACTGTAAATTGGAGACAACTATTATAGAGGTAATCTCTTATAAAACTGGTAAAACTGCCTTCTTTAATTGACTAATAGACATAGAACTGTGAAAAGGATTACTCTCTGTTCAGAACCAAATATAACACTAAAGTCCTTAAACTATGCGCTTAAGCAAAATATATCAATACAGGAGCTCTGACATCAGTAATGGATTATTCCACCAGGGAGATGTTGGCCAGGGGATCTAAGGTCCCACAAAAGGTAAAGGTTCCTTGCCTCTAAACTGGGATACCTGCAAGAAGAGAGGTGATAAGGCCCTGCTGCTGAAGACCTGATGTTAACATGGAAAAGATGCATTGAGACCACACATGCAAGTGTACAGATGGCCTCTGGAATACCAGAGAGTGTTACCAAGGGCCACTAAACCAATAAAGCAAATACGGGTCTCCTTGAGTCAAGCAAGACTCCACCGTCAGCACCAGCTACACCTCACCTGCCTGGAAATAATGTGCAGCAGAGGCAGCCATATGCCTGTATATCCCAAATCTAATTGGCTATTGGCTCTCTCCTTGGAGGAATGACCCATGGCTGATGCCACAAGCTTACATTCTCTACAGGTTAGGAGATATCATAAGCCACAGTAAGACCCCTTCATATTTAACAGGAAAAAATGTAGTTCGTGGATCAACATCTCATCTAAACATATATGTCTATAACAAAGTAACCTACCATAACTATTAATGCTGCTTAAATACCTATATATCTAATTGCTTGTGCTTCATTAGTAGGATCGAAAGGTTATTCCTGGACAGACTGTCAGCCCATGAAAGGAAACAGCCAGAATTGACCAGAATCCAAGACAACAGCTCCAGAGAGAGTGGACTGTTCTGCTTCTCATCCACTTGTGCCCCTTTTCTAAGCCCAGGGAATAATCTGCGGAAGAGGGGGCATGGTAGAATGTAAGGGCTGCGATTGGGGTGAAGGGTGAAACTACAGCAATGTAGTCTGGACCCTCATTTGATTAACCTGATTGAACATACAACCCCTCACCCCCCGCTGGAAGGTGGGGCTGTGGGTGTTTGGGCACAACAGCCTGCAAATTGGTTATACATGAAGGATGCTTGTACTCATGGATTATCACTTATAGCTAAAAAATGGAAAAAAAAAAACGGAGAGAGATATGCAGGACAGTCATGGCAGAATGCATGATCTCGGTTGGGGTGGGGTGGGGGTGAAGGGAAGGGGAGATATGCCTGAACTGAATTGGAAAATGATGTATGAAATGCACAAAGCATCAATAAAAAAAAAAATGTTGTGAAAAAAAAAAAAAAGAAGTTCTCAACTGGGGCTACAGCTCAGTGGCGCAGCACTTGCCTAGCACACACAAGTTTAATCTTTATTACCACAAATTAGTCCATTGATCCTAAACTGTGTGACTTCAAAGTTTTTAAAATGCAAATTCCAAAATAATACCAAAGAACCCTTTCAAACTTTAAACTACTTATTCAAATTATATGTTTTGAAAATGTCGAGCTCAGTGGCATTGCCCTTTCAGTAACTTGTAATCTAATCATTGCTGCAAAGGAATGTTCATTTTTTTTTTCAATTCCAGGCTGGCCTCAAACTCACCATGTAGCAGAGGATGATCCTGAATTCCCAGGCCTCCTGCTTCCACCTCCCAAGTGCTGGGAGCACAGCCACCATGCCTGGTTTACGCAGGATCAAACCCAGGCTTATAAGCACCCTAGGCAAGTAGTCTATCAAGTGACCAACATCTCTAACCCCTTGAATCTGCATTTCCTCTGGTGGAAGCTGAAAGAGAGCTTAAAACCCTTTCTGAGTCTGCAGCCTTTTCTCAAAAGCCTAAAGGTTTGCAGAAGTGCCTCAGCAACGCCAGTGGGGCGTGCAATGTGCTGCGTTTCCCTTCCGGACCCCAGTGTGCTCATCTGTCATTCTCTGGTCTGTGGGCTAAGCAGGCGTCACGACTTCATGCCATACAGTAATGGCCTAATACTGAGTCCCTGTGTTTTTCAGAGCACTTGATGCTCTTTCTATATTTCTGCTCTTTCATCGCCTATGTTCATTTTTCCAGCTTCTTTTCTAACTCTTTGTTGGGAAAATGGGAACATGTATTTTTCAGTCAAATTTTCTCTGATTCTGTGCCTTAGAGTGTTTCTTCCTACTTTGGCATCTTTTGAGCTTTGTTGAAATCATTAATTTAGTTAAAACAAATGTTAAGGCTAAAATGGTGATGATTGGAACTCTGGAAAAGAGTGCTAACAGCTCCAATAGGAAGGGGGGCTATGGGAACAGCAGGGAAACCAGTCTCAGCAGGCTCCAGCTGGCCCCTAGGGAGCCTGCCTCAGAGGAGCACACACACAGTCACCATTTCTCCTAGTAAGTGTCTGAACTTTCTGGGCGGCTGGCTGCCCCTTTATACATACATACTGAATTGTAACGAACTGCATTATGGGTAAGGACAACTTCTAAGAAGCCTCCACCTAGTCCAGGAAGACCCCAGAAGGCATCAGGGGTGGGCACTTTTTTTCACTTGTACTTTTTCCCCTGCAAAAACCAACCTTGACCACCTGCTACCTCTATCTGTGACCTGGTGTGAATTCTGTCTGAGGCAGGGTTTGTAAGCACTGCACTAGGGGGTGGGGATTCCAGGCAGGAAATGTTCACCTTCTCAACAAAGTAGGTGTTCAACCTGTCTTTTTAGTGGGACCTAAGGTGAAACACCTTCCTGGGGTGTCTGTTACCAGGTGATTGATGGCAAACCTGGAAAGTTAGGTCTTCATCCATCCCAGAGCTCCCTACTTTCCTGACCAGCTTTCTCCCAAGAACCCTTTCATGCTGCTGTAACACTCTGACCTTGAGCTTGGGGTCCCCAGAACCAGGAGGAATAAACATCTGAAGTTCATCAGGTACCTAAGGTGTGGTGCTCCATTATAGTAAGTAGCTCACAGAGAGACAGCACGCACCCAAGATCATACCCGATTCCACAGGACAACCTGCACAAATGCCTCATCTTTGTCTACAATAGATTCTCCAGGTTGGAGGGGATCTCAGGTTAGTCTTGGAAATCTGAACGTTAGAATTTCCCAGCAAATTTAGGTCCCATGTGCTCCTGGACTAGTGCTAATCTGGCACACTACTCTGGCAACAAGTACAGCCCTAATTTCTCTCCTACCCTCCCCCTTAACCAATTCCATGAAACAATGGTTCCATCTCTGAACTTGTTCTCATCTGGGTGGTCACAAATTCACTTCACACATACAAATGGGTATGGAACTCTAGGTGTGACCTGGCCACTCCTGCCATGAGTGGCCGCCTGTCTTTCATCAGTGCGACCTGAGTTTTTCTGTCGCCTCCTATTTCAGCTCATTCTGGGGTGGACTATTCAGTGACGCAGCTGCCTTTGAGTCACCAGTCCTCCTGTGAGCACCCCTCATCCATGCTCCCGGAAGTATACCTAATAAATGACAGGCTCACTAAGCTTGACCTAGGTGGAGTCACTTCTTCAGTTTGTCATTCATGCCTTATCTGGAGTGGACAGACATTTGTTCACACTTCTTCAGGAGAAATCACACAACAAAAACATTTCAGGACAGACTATGAACCAAGAAAACATCTCTCTTTATTCTGATACCATGCCCTTCACCAGTGTTATCCAAAGACAGTCCATTCATCATTATCAGTGCCACTGGTCTATGGCTCCACATGCCCCCATAGTCTCCAAGAATATTCCTTTAATTGTGTATCAGACAATTTATCTTTATATTATATGTGCCACACTTCCATATTTTAATTAATTTATTATTTTTATTTTATGTGAATGAGTGTATTGCCTGCACATGGGTAGGTACACTCAAGTTATGCAATACCTAAGGAAGTCAAAAATGGGCGTCAGATCCCAGGAACTGGAGTTACAAATGGTTGTTAGCTGCATGTGGGTGTTGGGAATTGAACCCAGGTCTTCTGAAAGAACAGCCAGTGCTCTTAACCTCTGAGGCATCTCTCCAGCCCCCCTTCCATGTTTTTTAGCCATGTTGTTAATCTTCTCAAATCCCTGCATGACCCAGTTTGGAGACTGTCAATCCAGAGTTCTGCTAAAAACTCCACTCCTCTCACAATATTATAGGATGTCTTTTAGCCAGTCCCACAAATAAATGTCTGTAACTTAAAGTAGTCAGATAAGTTAAAGATATAAAGTATACCTAAACTTATTATTTAAAAACAAGAAGGCAAATAAAACTGATGGTGGCATGGTTTTACTCATTAGCAGTGTAAATTTGCACAATTTTGTTCATTGTTTTCTCTGGAGTAGAGAAAACAATGTTCACACACCTGTTCACGCACCATTCCATACACTGAAATGTATCCATCTAGAATCTCCGCTGCTCACTTCTGCAGTGGGGAGTCTACACTGAGCCTCTGGAGTCCCCATCTATGAACCCTCAAAAGCATTGGGCAGAAGGGCTAGGAAACACTGTGGGGTGTCCCTCACCTGGAGCTAGGAGTCTGCCCACGGTGTGCTGAAAGGCTCCTTAAAGTTCCTTTCTCCTCCCTTGTTGCTCCTATGAACCAGAAGATCATCTTTGGCAGATGTAGACTGGGGAGAGGGGACTCCTTCACTCCTCTCCTCCTGCTGCGTGACAGCATCCTTCCTGACGAAGGGCCTTGCCTTGCAGAACCCTTCCCTTTTGTCCCTTGAATCTATGTCCCTCTCTCAGCCCTGTCCCATTTAGATAAAGCATCTGCCCATCCCTGTGTATAATTTCTCAGGTTTGAGCTCAGTGGCTTTCCTGTATAGACTTCTGATTTCCCCTGATACTTTGTCCATCAATGTGACTTGCAAGTTTTTGATCATTATTTTTATTTGTTCATTTCTATTCCTTGTGAGTTAATACCCCTTTCAAGACTTTGTAAGTCAGATCATTCAATTATAGGATTTTTTTTAATTTAAAAAAACCTGGAAAAATCTAGAAAGCATGAAAAAAAAACTGTGCAAACAAGAGAATAACTTAAAGGAAACCCAATAAAATAATTTGGAATGTTTAAAGACAATGGAGATATCAGATTCAAAATTATAGATCAAGACTCTCAAATGCAGGAAACCACCTCCACTATCACTATCGTATAAAAGAGATATCTGGGGATGAATGCAAAGAATTACATGTTTGTTTGTTTGTTTGTTTGTTTGTTTGTTTTTATACTTGCACCAAAAATATCAGAAGCATATGTGCTAGCTGCTGAGAAACTCCACAGACATTCTAGACCCATGAGGTTCTGTAGAAACCACTAGGCCTGCCCTGAGACAAGCGACAGTGAACAGCTCTGTCTGACTTCCTGACTGTGAGTTCTCTGCTACAGTCTTGAACCAAAAATGCAAAGGACAATTGATGGTAAAGAGATCAGAAGCATTTGCATTAATAATGTTTGGCAGCCTGGATACCATAATCCAAAATTGTTAAGGTTGTTTTTATTTTTTTAATTTTACCTATAACTTTTATTTTATGTGTATGACTGTATTGCCCAAATGTGTGTAAGTGCACTGGTATTGTCAGAGGAGGGCATTAGATCACCCTGGACCTGGAGTTACAGACAGTTGTTAGTCTCCATGTGGGTGCTAGGAATCAAACCTGGGTTCTCTGCAAGAGCAGCCAGTGCTCCTAACTACTGAGCCATCTCTGTAGCCTCTAAGCTTGTTTTAAAATAACTTACTAAGCTGCTCAGGGCACTTCTGTAGAATCCTCCCTCCCTAGAAGACACAGGAGGGCAGCTAAGTTCCCAGCCAAATATGCTCCCCTTATTTTAAAGGATTCCCTGTGTTCCCTATGCAAATAAAATGAGCTGTATATGTATGTAGATGTGCATCCCATACATAAGCATACATACATGTCCTTCTTTATTGCACACACCAGACCAAGGAGCAGGAACAACATCCTTCCTGGACCCCTGGAGAAGACAGCCATTGTCATGATGGTGGAAACCCCACTGACCTGTCTTCTGGCCACCTATTGTGTGTGTCAAGGGACCTACAGGCAAAGAATGTTCAATTATCTATCCCAGGGCCTTCAGGCCACCCCAGTCCCCACTGTTGACACAACTACCTGAATTGCCAGCCAGGTTTACCTGTTCCTATATCTGGATGCAGTTCTGCACTGAGCTATCTCTCCAGCCCCACCACAAAAACTCTTATAGTTTAAGAATAACTGCTGGATGGTGGGGCTGTGAGGGTTTGGGCACAACAGCCTGCAAATTGGTTTTACATGAGGGATGCTTGTACACATAAATTATCACTTAATGCTAAAAAATGAAAAAAAACTGAGAGAAAGATGCAGGACAGTTATAGCAGAATGCATGATCTGGGGTGGGGTGGGGTGGGATGGGGGGGAAGGGAAAGGGAAATATGCCTGAACTGAATTGGAAAATGATGTATGAAATACACAAAGCATCAATAAAAAGAAAAGAATAAAAGTCAACATCTACTTCACACATTCTGAGTCTCCATTGTTAGATGTGAATACATTCACAACTGGCATGTTTTTGATGTATTGACCCTTACCTCATATCACATGTACATATGATCTAACTCAAATCGATTGTAAACCACCTGTGAAAACCAAAGATTTTAAAACTCATAAATGGAACACAGAAGAAATCTTTATATTGTATATTTATATATATTTATATTGTAAATATAATATACATATAAATATAATATATAAATATAATATAATATAAATATAATATAAGGTAAATATAATATAATTGTAAATATAATAATACAATATATACTTATATTGTAAAACTTTTATGGAGTAAGATCTATACAATAGTCTGGGCCCACAAAGCCAAAGAAGCAAGGAGAGATGACCAGAGCATGGAGGCAGCCCCATCGTAGGTCAAAGTCCCTTGCATCATTTCTGTATTTGAGCCCTTTCTCAATTCCAGAACCCAGCTCTGAGCCCAGGCCCTTTCCCCAAAGGGAAGGACCCTATGAGCCAGAGTAACTGCTCAGCACACTGAGCCCAGGCCCTTTCCCCAAAGAGAAGGACCCTATGACCCAGAGCAAGTGCTCAGCACACTGAGCCCAGGCCCTTTCCCCAAAGGGAAGGACCCTATGACCCAGAGCAAGGGCTCAGCACACTGAGCCCAGGATCTTTCCTCAAAGGGAAGGACCTTATGACCCAGAGCAAGTGCTCAGCACACTGAGCCCAGGACCTTTCCTCACAGGGAAGGACCCTATGACCCAGAGCAAGTGCTCAGCACACTGAGCCCAGGACCTTTCCTCAAAGGGAAGGATCCTATGAGCCAGAGCAAGTGCTCAGCACACTGAGCCCAGGACCTTTCCTCAAAGGGAAGGACCCTACGAGCCAGAGCAAGTGCTCAGCACACTGAGCCCAGGACCTTTCCTCAAAGGGAAGGATCCTATGAGCCAGAGCAAGTGCTCAGCACACTGAGCCCAGGCCCTTTCCCCAAAGGAACATGGTTATTTGTTCAAGTACGCACACATCAGACAAAGAGAAATACCCGAACAGCACAGGAACGTGGGCATTGATGTGACATCTGGGGAGCTGTAACATGTTCCTCATACCGTTCTTAGAAGAGAGGCTCTGGGGGCCAGGTCATAAGTGCACCCTTGTCTAAGTCCAGGTCCTAGGGAATCCCTCCTGACAACCAGCCACCAGCGTCCATGACCCTGACTACCAACCACCAGTGTCCATGACCCTGACTACCAGCCACCAGTGTCCATGACCTGGACTACAAACCACCAGTATCCATGACCCTGACTACCAACCACCAGTGTCCATGACCCTGACTACCAACCACCAGTGTCCATGACCCTGACTACCAACCACCAGTGTCCATGACCTGGACTACCAACCACCAGTGTCCATGACCATGACAACCAGCCACCAGTGTCCATGACCCTGACTACCAAACACCAGTGTCCATGACCCTGATGACCAACCACCAGTGTCCATGACCCTGACAACAAACCACCAGTGTCCATGACCCTGATGACCAAACACCACTGTCCACGACCCTGACTACCAACCACCAGTGTCCATGACCCTGATGACCAACCACCAGTGTCCATGATCCTGACTACCAACCACCAGTGTCCATGACCCTGATGACCAGCCGCCAGTGTCCATGACCCTGACTACCAAACACCAGTGCCCATGACCCTGACTTCCAAACACCAGTGCCCATGACCCTGACTACCAACATCAGTGTCCATGACCCTGACTACCAAACACCAGTGTCCATGACCCTGACGACCAGCCGCCAGTGTCCATGACCCTGACTACCAAACACCAGTGTCCATGACCCTGACTTCCAACCACCAGTGTACATGACCCTTACTACCAAACACCAGGGTCCATGACCCTAACGACCAGCCGCCAGTGTCCATGACCCTGACTACCAAACACCAGTGTACATGACCCTGACTACCAAACACCAGTGTCCATGACCCTGACTTCCAACCACCAGTGTCCATGACCCTGACTACCAAACACCAGTGTCCATGACCCTGACTTCCAACCACCAGTGTCCATGACCCTGACTACCAGCCGCCAGTGTCTATGACCCTGACTACCAGCCACACAGTGGACAAAGAACCTGGACTGGTAAGGATGGAAAGTATGTCTGAGTTAACTGCCTGGGGACCTGTTCTAACAACTAGTACCACTCAGTACCTGGCCCTGAGCCCTCAATTGACCATTATCTCTTGGAAGGACTGGCTGATAACTTGGCTATGAATTGACTATGTCATGTCATCAGATCCTTTCTCTCTGGGAGAAGGACCAATTCACCTTTTCAACAATATTTTGTTTTTTATTTTTAATATATATATATATATATATTAATTTATTCTTGTATGTGTATGATTATACTGTCTGCATGTAGGTTTGTGCACCTGTGTCGTGCAATGCCACGAAGGTCAGAAGAGGGCATCGGATTCCCCTGGAACTGGAGTCAAAGACAGCTCTCAGCCACCATGTGGGTGCTGGGGATCGAACCCGGATCCTCTGCAAGAGCAGTTGGCACTCTTAACCTCTAGGCCACATCTCCAGCCCCCCAAAAAGGTAACTTCTAACATAGTAAGGAAACAATTGATCAAGTGGATATAACAGTTCTAAATATATACATAATGAATACATGTGCACCCAATTTCACAAAATATATAGTACAGTTTGACACTAAACCTATCAAGCACACCTTCTAAATGAAAAGTTTAATGATGCAGATACAAAAATTTAGGACAAAAAAAGGGAGGGGGGATGAAGGAACCAAATTCAAAACCTGTTAATGGGAAGGGGCAGTAAATAAGACCACAGCAGAATTAATGACAAACATAAGAAACCAATAAAAAATATTTTTTATTATAAACAAGTTGACGAATCCCTAGCCAAATGCAGCAAAACCTGAATTCACAAAATTTGATATGAAAATGAGTCATTATAGCAGATAATAGTGAAATTCAAATAATTATAAGGACATATAACTTACTATACAGTAAATTAAGGAATCTAAAGTAAATGGATGAGTTCATAGATGAATATGTCCTACCAAATTTAAAGCAGAATGAAACAAGACTTAAATAGATCTACAAATAGTAATGAAATTGGATCAGTTATAAAATGTCTCCCACCTACAAAAGCCCAGATCCAGAAGGAATCATTACAAATTTCTACTAGACAATTCTACTAGAATGTACCATGATCATGATGGCTCAAACTACTCCATGCTATAAGAGTTTACTTTCAATTCTCATGAAAGCAGTTTTGCTTGGATACTAAAACAAGATAAACAACAAAAAATTTTACGAACCAGAGTCCCAAAAAACACATAGATGCAAAACCTGCCAATGAAATAACGAGAAAATAAATTCAAGACCACATCAACAACATCATAATGATCAGGCAGGCTTCCTTCCAGAAAATCAGGATAGTATTAGCACACACACACAAAAAAAATAATAATAAATACAGTAAAATATATGCAAAACAATATATTAATGATTTAAAAGACAGAAACCACATGACTATCTCAGTAGACAGAGAGTAACTCCCACAAAAGTCAACATATCTTCATGATCAAATGATCAACATCAATAGGCTACATATGGATGGAAAGTATCTTCCTTCCTTCCTTCCTTCCTTCCTTCCTTCCTTCCTTCCTT